>ML808823.1:81455-112810 GCA_009831015.1 Picea engelmannii
TAACCTAGCCTTGCAAAACCTATCCCAACCCAACCTACCCTAGGTTAACCAATGATATCTTGGCCTATCTAACATATCACAATCCTAGCTTAGCATAGCCTATACTAGCCTAGCCTAGCCAAACATACCCTAATATTTATTATATTAACCTGCCCTCTCCTAGATTACCCTTGTATACATTATCCTATAGTACTATATTGTACCTTACCATAACCTAATTAAACATAGAATATATAAACCTAACCTAATCAAACCCAGGCTATGAAAACATTCCCTAAGATAGCCTAAGATAATCTTGCATACCTTATATTAAGCCTACCATTACTTTACCTAACCTAATACCTGGGATATCCTAGCTTATCTTAGCCTAATATATCTTAACCTAGCCTACACTAGCATATTGTAGCTTGACCTAGCATTCCCACCATATGAGAGGAGTTAACATTAAATACTTTGATATCATCACAGGAGTTACCATGAAGTATTTCGATGTAACTTTGGAAAATAGTCAAGTTTGTGGTTCAAAAATCAATAGATAGAAAAAAGAGGATGGTTTCATCATGTGCTCTTTTCTTGGAAGGGGAACTCAGATTAGGGCCTTGATAAGATTTTGGAAGCCATTAGGGTTGATCGGTGAGGATACTTGAATGATATTTGTGTTGGATAGGTTTGAAGAGGCCATAGAACCCTAAATATTATGAATGTAGGGGTTTTCATAGTATATGCATGGTGTCGGTTGGAGAGGTGGTAGAGGTTAGATATGAGAACAAGAAGATAGTGTAGTGAGGAGAAAAAAAACAAGAAAAAAACCTAACCCTATAAATGGAAGTGCCTTGGGTATTACCTATTGATGCATTTCCATGTGGAAGGCCATGAGAGGATCTCGATGTAAAGGAGAGAGCTCAATGCATTCTTCATTTTCAGAGAGAACTTTTTACTTTATTCCTTAACTCTTGGTGAAATGGTGAGAAGGATAGTTCAATCGATGAATATATAGAAATCAACATTTTTATCGTTTAATTTCATTGTTTGGGTATTTATGATCAAAGGAATTGGAGTTAATTCCTCCGATGTATGTCATAGGACTTCATGGCAATTCATTCGATTCGTATGGGATAACTTAACTACAATTATTCTGATATTTTTGGCAAACATGAAGGAAAATACTACGATGGACATCAGAGGAGTTAGAGTCAACTCCTCCAATTCCATTGGAGAAGTTGAGGGAAACTTGTGCGATAAGGGAGTTTTATCGGAGAGAGTGAGGGGAACTCTTTTGATGTACATTGGAGAAGTTAGAGTTAACTCCTCCTATGTACATAGGAGGGATTAGTGGGAACTCCTCTGATGTAAATCAGAGGAGTTAAAGTTAACTTTTCTTATTCTCTCAAACTTTCTTAAAAATTAATTACTTCAAGTATATCCTTTTTCTAGTTTCAAATTGAAGTAAGTAAGACTTCCCAAATGGGATTGAGGTAAATAATTAGGCTAACAAAATTTTCTTTCAAAAATGTTTAAAAAGAAGAGTCTCCATTTCTCAAAAATAAATTAAATTTGAATTATGAAAATGGAGGGTTGTAGTACTTGGCACAACAATTGGCAACACAGTGGGATAATCCTTGGATCTCTATAAGATGATATCCACACATGTTTCAGAGAATTGTGCACTTATCACATACAATATAAAGAGAGAAACAATAGGTCCCATAACTCATATTATAAGACAACTGAGATGTTACAAACAAGGGGTCAAGACATTACCTTTGACCAAATTTTCTTAAAACATTTTCTTATGCATATGATGATTGACCAAAGGATGAGGTCTAAGGAGTTTGATACAAATGAAACATGATGAATGATGAGAATTAAATTTTTAGTTCATTTCTCTGGTGTTTCTTTTCTACCAGTGAGCATCCATATCCCTCACAGAGATACTTTCATGTCCCATGTGATCTTGAAACCCTTGTCCCAAGACTTTACATTTTCTAAAATTTGATTCTATTTTCTTTAGAGAGAGGTGGATGGGGGGATTCCGGTTACCCTTTAAATGCACTAGGGATGACGCCTGTGATGGTGATATTTTATATATTTATTATAGATGAGTGAAACTCCTGAGTCATGATCCCTAGACTACTGTATAAATATCTTCCAAATAATTTTATTTCAATTCACATAATGTAACAGTATGTTCTTAAGTATAGTTCCTTTTTTCTCTGTTTTGTTGTACCATTCTTGTATATTGATGATCCATGTTCCTCCACTATATATGACTTGAGATAGTGCATAAAAAGGTTTACATCGTTGGGGTTCTATGTGTATAAACACAATGTGACATAATCATCATGCTATTTGGACAAGACGTGACAAAAATTAAATGTATTACCAAGACTAAGATATTGGGAAATAAAAAATCAAAGTAGCATTTTTTTAGGAAGAAACAAGAATAGAAAAAACTAAAAATAAAATAAATAAGACATACAATGAAACAAATAAAACAAATAGAAAACAAAAAATAAATGGGGAGAAAGAAGGTAAAAGAAATATATTTGTTTATGTACAAGTGAGTAGTAGCATCAAAGGATAGTTGATGTAGTGTTTGAGAATTTGGCCATTAACAGGGAAAGGGTCAGCTTCGCCTTGAAGGTTTTGCAACCGAAAGGTTCCTTGGGCAATATTTTATTTGATAACATAAGGACCAATCCAATGTTGTTTGAACTTTGAATATTTCCCTTTATCTTAATGTGGCTTGTCCCATTTCAAGACTAAATCCAAAACTTCGAATTCTTTCTCACAACCAAATTTATTATCAAACCAACATTTTACTATATGTTGGTCAGTTTCAAACTTGATTTTGGCTTTAGTACAACGTTATTCTAATTTTCACAAGGTATTGATACATCATAGGATGATGGGGAACTCCCTTCCTTGAGACTATTGGGTGAATTGTAGAGAATAAAGGTATATATTAGAGGGTAAGAAGGCTTCTTTCCCATACATAAATAAATATGGAGAATTCCTTATGGAATCCTTAGGAGTGACAAGATCATCCCAGAGGGAATTTGATAAAGATTTCCACATATTTCTCTAGTGATCAATCAAGGTTCTTTTGAGGATTTATATTATGTTTTTGTTTGTGGATTATAGCAATCCATTAACCATAGGATACAATTTGGCCAAGTACTTAAAAATAATCCCTTTCTCTAATGCAAACTGAGATAATTTTAAATATGAAAAATAAGTTGCATTATCAAACAATAGAGAGATAGGAACTCTAAATCTTGTGATGATGTTTTGTTCAAGAAAATTAATCACTACCTCTTCATTTACTTGACCAGTGGTACTTCTTCAATACAATGTGTAAAATAATTGGTAATGGTTAGAATGTACGTGTGTTATTTGGAGGAATGGCGTTTAATATCACCAATGATGTCCAACCCCCATTGTTTAAAGGTTTCTTCAATACCAAAAAGTTGGATAAGAATAACATACTTTTATTCTTTTCCTGTAGTTTTCTAGCATGCTTTGTAGATTCTTAACTATCCATGAGAATCCTTAAAATGCATGGGACAATAGTATCTAGATATCAACACTTTGTGTCTGATTGTGTCTCTTGAAAAATGGCCACTGGTTGGTTCATCATGGATGTGTTTTAGAACCTTATCAACATTTTTCTTATCGAGGCACTGAAGTAACACTCCATCATAGTTCTTTCTAAAAAATATAGCGTGTAGCAGCTCATATTCTAAGGATATTGATTATAGTTATCTCTTATGCTTATAATTAATGTTATATGGGGGTGTTTCATGTTACAAGTAATACTTACGATCATTATAATATGATCCCTCAATGGATGGGATATATGGGACCTATTGTGCATACATCGTTGATTCATCCTACCATCTATAGTATTCTTGATTTTCATCACTTGTATCTTTGTTCACCAGTTTGGATAGGCCGTGACCCTTAATGATGGTGGCTAGTTTGAACTCTAGGTCATATTATTGTAAGGTTGTTATCCAATTTCCTCGTCTCTTTCCAATATCTCTTTGAACAAAAAGAGACCTGACCTCTCGGTGAGGGATGATGAATTTCACATGAATTTTTAGAATATAAGGTCTAAATTATTTAATCTATTTATGGAAAACCAATTCTTGCTTATCCACGAGGGGGTAGTTCAACTCAGTACCTTGTAATCTAGTGCTCATGAACGAAACAAAATATTCATCTTGTTTCTCAACTTTAAACATGATCGTTGTTGCCAGGGAGTGATCATACATGAATTTATATAGTAATAAATACTTGTTAAAATATGGATTCCATGGATATGGGGTAGCATCTATGGAAGCTTTGATATTTTTGAATGCTTTATTCCCCATTAATGTCCATTTAAATTGAATATATTTCTTGATCATCCTTTCAAGTGGCTTCTTAATATCAACAAAATATGGAACAAATCTTCTCACAAAATTGATTCTCCTAAAAAATGATTGCATTGATTTCTTGTTGTGATGTGGAGGAATTTGTAATATTCTCATAGAATGGATTTTCTCCTTTCTAGGTCCATCAAAATCTCATCTTTAGAGATTGCATGTCCTAGTAGAATGCCTTATGAAACGACAAACAAATTTTTATTGGGATTCAAATTGATCCAATATTTTCTACATCTTTCAAATATCTACTTCAAATGATTGTTATGGTCTTCCCTCTTATCTGAGTAAATAGTAACATCATTAAGGTATACACCACGCTTCGACTGATTATTGTTTTAAAAGAGATATGCATTTCCATTTGAAAAGTATCTTCTACATTAATCAAAATCAACGACATTCTTCTGTAGGAATACATCCCCCACTTGGTTTGGAACATAGTATTTAATCGGTTGAGTTTTTATACCAGAACTTGATTATATCTTAAAAATTCATATAGTAAATCAAACAACTCATATCTAGACATGCATTTCAAGATCTTCTCCATCAGGGGAACATGGTAGGTGTCTTTATCGAAAGCATGATTTAGATTCTGTAAATATATGCAGATTCATATCTCTCTTTACTTATTCCTTATGGAAACCATGTTAAAAACCTAAGTTGAATTTTTAACATTGAAGATGATTCGGGCATCTAACAATTTCTTCAATTCTTTCTCGATAAGATATTTGAGGGTCAGATGTATCTTTTTTAGCTTTTTTTGGAACGGTTTGATGCCCTATTTAATTGGTATCATCTATTGTATTATCTGGGTATCATATGTTTTCAGATCATCTCAAGTCCAAGAAAAAACATCTTGATATCTCTTAAACAATGATGTAAATGTGTGTTTCTCTTCCTTTGAACAACAAGTGACCAGATTTAAATATTTTGGATATTCAGATGTTCCAAGATTGACCAAAAAATGCATCCTGGTCGAGCTATTTGTTTTCAGGTTGGTAGGCCTCCTGAACTTATTTTTCAAATTGAATAACCTCAAGGGTCAAAGCATTCTTCGAGACACAAATTTTATTTACTTTGATTGCTTCATCCAGATAATATTGTAGTTCTTATTTATGTTCTTCATCGTCAATAACTACATCTTGAAAAGTGTCTGAAATGGTGAGAAAATTGATAATTTGATTGTCATCATCGAATAATATCCAATTTGTGATGGTGTCAGGTATGGAGGGCGTGAAAATCATTTCAACTGAAAAACCATCATCAAGAGGAATGCACCTAGATGTCGTGTTGGCCAATATATCTTCATCTACATTTTGATCATGAGGTATAAAAGTAATTTTAAATGCATCAAAGGAATAAAGAAAAATCTATACCTCTTGTTGATATTCCTTTAGTTGCAAGGTTAGACAATGGATAGTATTTTTTACTTTTCGAGTGATTATTTCATAATCACCAAACACCTTAAGATATGTCACGATCAAATCGATGGTCCTTTTCAAGCCTTGAGATAAATATTTTCACTCAACAATGTTGTTAGTGCATTCAAATTCTAGGAAGCAGGATATGAGCATTTTAACTTGTTCAGTATCAATCAGGAACATCTTGCTTCATCTCCATATTATTTTTAAGAGACATAAAAAAACATCAACCAAATATCATAATTTTTTATTTATTAATTGAAATAAATCCTAGGTTAGTTAATATAGTACAAGCGCTATTGTGAGTTCATGGGAAGAGTTCATATTGTAAATCTGGTTGTATTTTATGTGTTTGTACCTCATAACAGCCATAATCAATATCAAAGAAATAATTTCCCAAGAAAAACTGTGCCAAAATTATAGGTTCATTCTTACCTTCCAATTTATTCACTGTGTGATTCATGTGGGCCTCACTATTTACTCGGATTTGATTTGACTTACCCTTATACAACAACCACAGGTGAGAGGAATCAGTATAAATTATCCTTAAAATTTGGTCAACTAACCCCTACATAATAAAAAACCATAACTCTCTGGTATATTGACAATGAAGATATATATTGTTTGATGAAACCTAATATCATATTAAATCATAATAAATGAATCCTTAAGTTCTCCCTTTACTTTAGCATATTTCCTATCTAACTATATAATTTTGGTTTTGGTCATTTGTGAAACGATGTTTATTTTTGGCACACAATAAATGGCATTATGTTAGATGATGCACTTGAATCTACTAGACAGTTATGCACATTGAAATTAAAAATCTCATAGGTGAGAAGAAAAGGTTGGATATGTGATTTTGAGTATGCACCTATACTTGTTGCGATTATGGCTACTCTGATTTCTACTTTGTGTATTTCTTGTGCCTCATCTTTCGACAAGGAGTTTTCAGTAACAACAACCATCCTTTTTTGAGTATCATTGGGGTTGAAAGCATCGTTCAAGAGCTCATCTTATTGTGGTAATGAATATATATAAAACATGGAATTGTTTTCTTTTGTTTTCTTCATGTCTTCTATTACATTGAAGTGTAGGGCACATGGGTTTATGTTGTCCATTGTTTGTTTTGTTTTTGGTTCAAAAAAATTTTCATTGTTAGGTATTGCATTAACTATAATGTTATTTCCATTTAGATAGACGTATTGGGTTCATTGTTTTTCGCTAGGACAACTTTGTTGGTTTTTCCACTAGCTTTACTTGGAGGTGGGTCCTTCGGTTTTGGGGCAGTAGGAGGAGGAGTGATTTTCCTGGGGGAAATCTTATCATCCTTGTCGAGAAATAAAACTTTGATCCATATATTATAATTATTTTTGTAAGAATCCTTGATTACCATATTATATTCCATGAATATATCTCCTATATGCTCATCATCTAATTTTGGACACCAGTCCCAAAAAGACATAAAGAATTCCAGGGGAATATCGTCAGTAGTATTAGTTTGAGTATGTGTAGGGTTTTCATCATTTAAAATTTTTTGATCTAACAATTGATTGATCACCAAGGTCATGGACTTGACCCATTGAGGGAAACATTTTCTAGATGGTTTTTCTGGCACTGGTAAGAGGAGAAGTTATCATTACTAAAATGGTCTAGGTTGAAGTCCATATGAGGGGGATTGGGTGGTTTTTGTTGACTATATTGTTTCTTAAATAATGAGTGTGTTAGGTATATAGAGAGCTAGTGGAGGCCGTCCAATGTAAGGTGGAATACGTATATTATATTAATAAATAAGGACCACTATGGTAGTTAGATATAACAAATCTATAGTTATATACAATAAATGGAAGAGGACTTCATAGAAGGTTCTTCTTCTAGAAGATTCCTCCTCTAGAATGTTCTTAGGTGATGGTGGAACTATATAAAGGGGTTCAAGAAATTAATGGGACATGAAGAGAAGTATTGTATTTGGAGTTGAAGCTCATTAGGAAGTTTTCCCCTTGAAAAGGAAAGTGAACAGGAGAGGATCCCTTCCATAATAGGATCCATTGTATGGTGTTTCCCTACCTCAAGGGTGTTCTATAATAAAAGAGTGGTTTCTTCTATATTGATATATGGATCTATTGTTTATTTAGTATTTGTTGTGATTATATT
This sequence comes from Picea engelmannii, assembly GCA_009831015.1. Taxonomy (NCBI): domain Eukaryota; kingdom Viridiplantae; phylum Streptophyta; class Pinopsida; order Pinales; family Pinaceae; genus Picea; species Picea engelmannii. The sequence goes on from ML808823.1 coordinate 89,458, forward strand.
TTCGTATCTATCAGGTACTTAAAAATTGTTATCATATCACTTTCCTTGGAAGGATTTGTGGGAATATATGTTGGTTGGTTTTGGTGCAAAATTTGCAGAAAAAGGTTTTGTATGTTGGTTTTGGTGCAAAATTTGTAGAAAAAGGTTTTGTATTTGATTTCCTATCTAAAAAAAACCCAAGTTAAAAAAAAAAAATCATTTGAGACAAAGTCCGTGAAGTAAAGTTATTTGCATTTTAAAATCTTAAATTTTCATGTTTTTATCCATGGACGGTCATGTGACTTTTTTTATTTCTCTAGCATATAGAGATGAATTTTACAAAATAAATTTACATATTTGAGTTCCTCTCACAATCTCTCCAAAATTTAAAACAAAGAATCGTATGAATTGGAGTTACGAAAGTGAAGATATAGTTGATTTAAAATAATTCATTTTTGGGGGTTTTCTTGACGACGATGAGACTACAGAGTCTATAACTTTTTACAAGGTACTCAGATTGATACAAGATCAAACCCATTAGATAATGAATTTTTAGATCTTTCTTTTGGTATATTTTATGTGGTGCTTCCAATATATCTTCATTCTCAAACCCTCAAGAATATTCTACACATGATTCATGAATTCAAATCGAAAATGCATGACACATCGCATAAATTTCAAGCAGATATCAGGGATGGTTTTCATAGTATTCATGATTCCTTGGCAAGAATCTAGGATAAATATACTTTGGTGAAACTCATGGATGGATATCATCAAGAAGTGTATTCTTGGTATGCTTTGGAGGACGATTGTGAGGATTGGTATATGGATAGTTTTCATTTATGGGATGGAAACCACTTCCATATTCTATTTGATGACTCTATTCCCCCTCAGGTAAAGAAATTACTGGAGAGTAAACACAATCATTATTCATATATTCTTATTCAGTTTTATTATTCTCCAGTCATAGTGAATGCATTTTTAGTTGGTTCTAAATATTTCGATCCACATGACTAGTGTCAATATTTAGAAAATCATATTTTAGTTGGTTCCCAAGTTCCAATATATTCAGTATGGAGGTCACATGAGAACTTGGACATGGGACCGAGTTTAACAGTGGGAGTTCAACTACTTAAGCATAGTGTCTCACATTTATACATGGGACCTTGGTTCTCTATTCTTCTTCAACATTATGGCCCACAATTATCAATGGGACACTAGTATATGGTTGTCCACCCTTATAACAAGAATTGAGGAAAAATCTTTTCTAACATCCCTCTCTTGCACGCAATGAGAGAAATTATTCTTTGAGGACACTTTCTTGCAAGTGATCCAGATTATTATACTATTGGATATTTGATTATGATTATGAGGTGTTATGGATTGATGAGATGTTATTTTGTTGTATTRAYATAGACAGGTGYTATTGACTCAGTTTTCCTGAGTGTGCAGGATTCTGGACCTYGAGGATGCAGAGGCATCGATGAAACCCCTTGGACTCTGGACTRATTYAGGGAGTGGAAAATGGGGGTTTAATTGTTGTATATATGACATTTGAGCATATGATTAGATGATATGATTATGGATATTATTTCTGACATGATTCATTAGTGATGTAGGCTGACGATAGCTTGCTGACATGTGGAGTAGAGGGGTCATGCATGACTACCAGACACGTTTAGGGACAGGTCTTGACATCATCCCTACCACAACCTACTAGTACTTCCATTGTGGCTCGAACTATAGGTTAACAATTATGTAGTTCAAGAAGACCCACGATGTCGTGAGGGAATACTGCAACAATCAATCAGAATGATTCTAAGGGTCATGTAATAAGGCAAGGGCCTTATTCCTTAGAGTCCCTTAGTCTCCAACAAGATCACCTGGTGGAGTATTGACTCTAGCAGTTTTTTATGTCTACCAATGATGCAATCGCGACACCTAGGGCACGTCCGCTCCCACCAGGACCTTCTCTCACTTTATCCCGAAGAGCTGAAATACTCTTCAAATCCTTTATCGGGACTTTTCTTCACCTACAGGAGTCTTCTAACGATATCCCTTTGTCTTATCGAGAAATCTGACTTCCCATAATCGCGAGTCTTGAACTCATAGGTTCGGGTCTCACAAATCTCTGAAACTCGATCAGAGTTCCACCCACGTGTCCCTTACTCTTGTCGGGAATTATCCCGTTGGGAAATCAGCCTTTATGAGGTCGTAGACACCTTTCCTTACAAATCCCCGATTCCCGATCACCGATATACGATGACACCTGTCCTCCACCGAAAGGTCATGACCGTGGGACCGTCGCATTTTAGGATTTCATGACTTCTCCTATCTTGAGGTTCTCGTCAGTGAGAATCTTGGAATTCCAAACCACGATGCATGTGTGATCTCTCTCTTTCGCGTCACCACTTCCTTCTCCGCTCTATTGGGTATCGTAGAATCGCGATGTCTAATGCAATGGTTCCGTTGTATGTGGAAAACCCGAAATGACGAACCCCGATTCTCTGACTCACGATCCTTGGGGTCTCTGGCCACGTGTCCCTGCTGAGATCAATGGCTCTGATTCTCTCGAAAAATCGTGGATCATGATCCCTTCCTGCGAGAGTTCTTTGCCTATGGAAACTCTGATTCTCCGATGAGCCGGGTCCCGATGACTCCCTGGCTCCTTCTCTGCTCGTTGGGGCTTAAACCCTGCGTAACTTTCCCGATATTTAATGGTTGATGAGATTTCACTGGTTTTCTCTGCGAACCCTAACCATAGATTCCTTTCCTCCCTTCTTGAGGATTTCTTGGCATAGAAATCTCCTGTGCAATCTTTCGATGATTTGAAGGCCTTACTACTCCTGAGATTTTTTTTTCCCACTCTGATTCTTTTAGAGGGACCTGCATACACTCCTTGTGGCAACCAAACAAATACCTCAAGTGTTTGAACTTCTTCAACTTTGCGCATGCCTGCAGCAACAGTATTCAATCTCCTTTGCTCAAGTCTTCCAACTGAGACTTCTTCTTCAGCCTGCGCACTCCTTGCATGGCTTCAACAACTCAAATCCAATTCTGGGTGAATGAGTACAAGAGTTAAACTACCAAGCCTTCATCAACACACTCTTTGTTGATGAATTCAACTACACAGCTTCTAGGAATCTCCTGGCTTAGATAGAGAAACAATTGAACCTCACTTTCTCTCCCTTTCAGATTTCAGGTTAAAACATGAAATCACATGCACAACATATACATAACAAATGCATAACCAGAAAGCAAACATTCATGAGAACAATACACAGAGAAAACAACACAAACCATGTTCTTGAAACAAAGCTTCCTTCTATTAATTCAACTTCATGTACATGGGTGTTCTTCCTACAATATTCTCTAGTTTCCCTTGCTCTCCTGCTTCAATAATGTTACAATGTACAATGAGGGTGTCTATATCCGTTTTCCCTCTCAGACTCTAAAATATCAAATATAGACTTAAACATCCTATCTACCAGCATTAAGTCTATTAAATGCCTCTTATCTACTAAGGACGAGAGAGTATCGCTCAAGTCCAATACAATATATAAAAGGTGTTTTCCATAAATGCATCATTTATACATTGGTGCATCATCTCAAATGGAAATTCAAAAAGTTTTGGCTGAACTTGTCCAGCTGTTCATTGTTTTCCATGCTGGCTCACTTGTCTTGGGCGATGCTCCTGCATCATACTCCTTGGCTTGAAAACTTTCATGGGCTCCTGTCCATGACCTCCTGCACGGTCTGTCCATGCTTTTGGATTTCTGCTTCACTTTCCCAGCTGGCATATTCCACTAGATGGTTCTTCCATTTAACCAAATACTCGAAGTATTTCTTCCACCTGGTCTTTTTGTTTACCCTGTTGTCAAGTATACTCTCCATCTGTGGCTTTTCTGCAATCGGCATCTTCTTCTGCCACTGGATTTCTAGTTGTTCATCAGTTCTAGCTCCTACTTCCTCATCCTTATATGGGTATTAGTCTGAGACATTGAATGTCAGAGATATTCTGATGCCATCCGACAATTCAATCTCATAAGCATTTTCTCCCAGTTTCTTTAGGACTCTGCATGGCCCAATTTTCTTAATTTTTAGCTTATTGTATGTTCCCCTTGGGAAACTTTCCTTCCTCAGATGTTCCAAAACTACATCACCAACTTTGAACTGAAGTTGTCTCTGATGCTGATCTACTCTGTTCTTATACTCCTGGATTGATTTCAACAATCTCTCCTTCACCCTGCTGTGAAGTTCTTCCATCGCCTCTGCAAATTCCTTAGCGGTTGCACTCTTAGTTATCTATTATGAATCCCTCACTTTAGATACTCCTCTTGGATGCCTACCATATACAATCTCAAATGGACTTTTTCCTATGCTCCTATTCACTGAGTCATTGTATGCAAAATTTGCCTGTGGTAATACGTTGTCCCAACTGCTGTGGTGCTCTGTCACCAAGCTTCTGAGTAAATCTCCCAGACTCTTATTTACCACCTCGGTTTGCCCATACATATGAGGATAGTAAGTTGAACTAAATGCCAAGTTAGTTCCTAGTTTCTTCCATAGTGTCCTCCAGAAATGCCCTATGAATTTTCTGTCTCTTTCCGAAACTATGTTTTTTGGCAATCCATGAAGTCGAATGACCTCCTTGAAAAAAATGTTCGCGATGTGAGTCACATCACTGGTATTCTGGCATGGGATAAAATGTGCCATCTTTGAAAACCTGTCCACCACCACAAAGATGGAATCAACCCCTCTCTGCATCCTCAGCAAACCTAATACAAAATCCATGCTTATCGTCTCCCATGGCTTCTCTAGTATGGGCAAGGGCTGATAAAAACCTACATTCTGCTTTCTCCCCTTCGAATGCTAACAAATTCGACACCTACCAACAAATCTCTTGGCATCTGCTCGCATATCTGGCCAAAAATATGATTCACTCAGCTTTGTGAATGTTTTATCGTGGCCAAAATGTCCTGCTAATCCACCACTGTGATTCTCTTTCAACAAGTTCTCCCTCATGGAGAAATTTGAAATACACAGTTGGTTGCCTTTGAACAACAATCCCTCCTGGATCATATAATCTATCCAAGGACTTCTATCTCTGAGAACTGGATTATCAGCTGCTTCATATGCTTCTCCAAAATCTGCATCTCCTACGTACATGTCCCTGAGATTTTCAAAACCCAGTGTTTTGACTCGAAACTCCTGCAGCAACAAACACTTCCTGCTTAAAGCATCAACCACTTTGTTAGCAGTACCTGAAATGGTTTTAATTACAAATGTAAAATTCTACATATACTCTACCCATTTAGCATGTTTCTTATTCAACTTCTCCTATTGAGTCACAAACTGCAATGCATGATTATCACTATACAAAACAAATTCTTTCGAGATCAAGTAATGCCTCCATTTCTTCAATGCCTGTATGATAGCATAAAACTCTTTATCATACGTGGAGTACTTTACTTTTTACTCATCCAGATTCTCACTGAAATATGCAATTGGTCTGTCCTCCTGACTCAAGACCTCTCCTATGGCATATCCGCTTGCATCACATTTCACCTGAAATGTTTTCATGAAATCTGGCAACACCAACACTGGTTGTTCCGTGATCTTCCGCTTCAACAGATTGAAGCTCTTCTCTGCCTCTTCAGTCCAATGAAAAGATTTATGTATTTTCTTAACAGTATTCATCATTGCTGCACTAATTCCACTGAAATTCCTGATGAATTTTTGGTAGAAGCTAGCCAATCCATGAAAACTTCTCACCTCGAAAATATTTCTCGGTGATGGCCAATTTTTAATTACCTCCACTTTACTTGGATCCATCTTCAATTCATTTGCCGATATGACAAATCCCAAGTAAATGATTTATGTCTTCATAAATGAAGATTTCCTCATGTTGATCAACAGAGTCTCTTGTTGTAGCTTCCTCATTACTGCAACTAAATGCTTCAGATGCTCTTCTTTTGTTTTTCTGAAAATCAATATGTCATCTAGATAAACAATGACAAACTTACCAATGAATTCCTTTAGCACTTCATTCATCAACCTCATGAAGGTACTCGGTGCATTCATCAAGCCAAATGACATGACTAGCGATTCATACAACCCTTCATTGGTTTTGAAGGTTGTCTTCCATTCATCGGCTTCCCTCATGCGAATCTGATGGTATCCGCTTTTCAAATAAACCTTTGAAAAAAAAAATTCTCCACTTAAATAGTCCATCAAGTCATCCATTCGTGGTAATGGAAACCTATACTTGATGGTTATCTTGTTAATGGCTCTGGAATCAGTGCACATTCTCCAACCTCCATCTTTCTTTGGACTCAGTACCGTTGGAATGACACACAAACTTAAACTTTCCCTGATTAGTCCTTTATCCAACAGTTCCTGCACCTGCCTTTTAACTTCTTCATTCTCCTGTGGCATCAACCTGTACGCAGCTTTTTTTGGCAAACTGGCTTCTGGTATGAGGTCTATATGATGACTCACACTCCTCATCGGTGGAAACGAATGAGGTAATTCGTCTACCACAATGTCAGTGAACTCTTCTAGCAGTTCCTGAATCTCTTCCGACAAATCATCCACTCTTGTGCTGGTCAAAGCAATTCTTGGTTTCCTGACCACAAAGAATTGTGGATCTTCCTTCTTCTTTACTTCCGCCAGAAGTTCCTTCCCACTCATGAGAAGTACAATATTTCTTGGTTCTGGTTTTACTTCTTTATCCTTAATTGGAAGTAGCATATGTGTTCTTCCATTCTTCTCCAAAGTATACGTATTCATCTTCCCATCATGAACTACATTCCTGTGATATTGCCATGGTCTGCCTAGCAATAATTGACATACGTCCATAGGAATAACATCACAGAGTATTTTATCATTATATCCTCCTATCTTGATGTCAACTAAGCATTGTTTGGTGACACTTACCTGATGTCCCTTCTCTATCGATGAGACTTTATATGGACTTGGATGATCAGTCGTCTCCAATTCCAGTTTCTCCACCATCTCGGTTGAAACGAGATTTTCTGTGCTTCCGCTATCCACAATAACCTTGCATTTCCTATCTTTGGTCTTGCATGTGGTTCTAAAAAGTCTGTTTCTTTGAGTTGTTTCCTCCACCTCCTTCTCGAGTGTTAAGAGAACCTTACGCATCATCAACGACCTTCCGTCTTTTGCGTCTTCTGCCTCAGTATATTGCCTCTGTGCCTCAGCGATGTGAGCTTCTCCTCCATCCTTCTTCCTATATGTACAATCAACTTCCTTGTGTCCATTCTTCCCACATGTGAAGCATGTGATGACTCCATCTCTTCCCCTTCCTCTACCTCTGGTATGAGGAAAAGTATTTGTGTCAGCATAATCTCCTCTCTGCTCATTATGTTGTCTCCTCTGCTCAGCATATTGTTGTCCTTGCTGTGAGGTTACACCTCTTTCAACCTTACCCTGAGGTCTCTTCCATTCCTCCTTGGGCTTCTGGTATCTATCTTGGGAAACCAATTTTCCTCTGGGCCGACTTCTAGCTCACCCTCGCTGACCTTAATTACGGTTCAACTTCTCTTCAGATTTCAATGTCATCTGATACGCATCCTCCACCGTTCTGATGGTTTTCATACTCATCTCATCCTAGATATCGTATCTCAAGCCATTCATATACTTGGAAGCTTTTTCGTCATCGCTCTCCCGATGACCTACTCTGATATTGAGCTTGTAGAATTCCTTAGTGTACTCCTTCACTGTCATCAATTTCTGTCTCAGGTTCTGCATTCTCCTGAACAATGTGATTTGATAATCCCTTGGGATGAACTTTTCCTTCATCTTCTCAATCATTTGATCCCAGCTTTTGATCTTTTGCTTGCCTTTGGAATGTCTATCTACTTGAAGCTCATCCCACCATAATGCTGCGTGTCCCTTCAATCGGGTGACAGCATGTCTAACCTTTTTATCCTCTTTGATATCCTCATAATCGAAGTAGGTATCAAGAGTTCTAATCCAATCTAGAAGCTCTTCTGCATCCAGACTTCCTTCATAAGCTGGAATGTCCATTTTTTTCTTTGAACTCATCTGGGCGATAACTTTAATTAATCGCTCATTGGCTACATCTTTGGCTGCAACTTCTCCTTGTTGTTCAACTTCAACTTCGCCTTCAGAGTCGCTCAGATCTCTAGCACTGGCTGTGCATATCTACGCTACTTCCATATCCTCTAGTCTCGCTCGGAGATCACATATCTTCCTTTCCATTTTTGGATTTTGTACTTGTCTCCCTCTTCCTCTCTGGTTTCCCCTATCCTCTGGATCGGGTGAGTGTCTTTCTCTCCTCGGTTGCATGGTGAAATTATCTCTTCTTCCATGCTACAGAAAATAGAGAAATTTTCTCACTTTGATACCACTCTGACGCATTCACGCCATCCAGGGCACGTCTGCTCCCACCAGGACCTTCTCTTCCTTTGGCCCGAAGACCTGAAATACTCTTCAAATCCTTTATCGAGACTTTTCTTCACCCACAGGTCTCTCCTGATGATATCCCTTTGTCTTATCGGGAAATCCTACTCCGTGTAATCACGAGTCTTGAACTCATAGGTTCGGGTCTCACAAATCTGCGAAACCCGATGAGAGTTCCACCAACGTGTCCCTTACTCTTGTCAGGAATTATCCTATCGGAAAATCGACCTTTACGAGGTTGTAGACACCTTTCCTCACAAATCCCTGATTCCCAATCACCGATATACGATGACACTTGTTCTCCACCGAAAGGTTATGACTGTGGGACCGTTGCGTTTTGGGATTTTGTGACTTCTCCTGTCGTGAGGTTCTCGTCACCGAGAATCCCGAAATGTCGAACCCCGATGCACGTGTGATCTCTCTCTTCTACGTCACCACTTCCTTCTCCGTTCTATCGGGTATTATGGAATCACGATGTCTAATGCAACGGTTCAGTTGTATGTGGAAAACCTGAAATGTCGAACCCTAATTCTCTGACTCACGATCCTTGGGGTCTCTGGCCATGTGTCCCTGCTGAGATCAATGAATCCGATTCTCTCGAAAAATCATGGATCGTGATCCCTTCCTGTGAGAGTTATTTGCCTATGGAAACTTCAATTCTCCAATGAGCCAGGTCCCAATGACTTCCTGGCTCCTTCTCTGCTCGTTGGGGCTTAAACCCTGCACAACCTTCTCGAGATTTAACGGTTGATGGGATTTCGCTGGTTTTCTCTACGAACCCTAAACGTAGATTCCTTTCCTCCCTTCTTGAGGATTTATTGGCATGGAAATCTCCTGTGCAATATTTCGATGATTTGAAGGCCTTACTCCTCCTGAGATTTTTTTTTCCCACTCTGATTCTTTCAAAGGGACCTGCACGCACTCATTGTGGCAACCCAACAAACACCTCAAGTGTTCAAACTTCTTTGAGTCTACGCACGCCTGCAGTAGTAGTTTTCCATCTCCTTTGCTCAGGTTTTACAACTGAGACTTCTTCTTTAGCCTGCGCACTCCTTGCACGGCTTCAACAACTTAAATCCAATTCTGGGTGAATGAGTACAAGAGTTAAACTACCAAGCCTTCATCAACACACTCTTTGTGGATGAATTCAACTGCACACATTGCAGGAATCTCCTGGCTCGGATAGAGAAACAATTGAACCTCACTCTCTCTCCCTTTCATATTTCAGGTTAAAACATGAAATCACATGCACAACATATACAGAACAAATCCATAACTAGAAAGCAAACATTCATGAGAATAATACACAGAGAAAACAACAGAAACCATGTGCTTGAATCAAAGATTCCTTCTATTAATTCAACTACATGTACATGGGTGTTCTTCCTATAGTATTATTTGGTTTCCCTTGCTCTCCTGCTTCAATAATGTTACAATATACAATGAGGGTGTCTATATCCATTTTCCCTCTCAGACTCTAAACTATCAAATCTAGACTTAAACAACCTCTCTACAAGCATTAAATCTATTAAATGCCTCCTATCTAATAAGTACGAGAGTGTATCACTCAAGTCCAATACAATATATAAAAGGCACTTTCCATAAATGCATCATTTATACATTGGCGCATCATCTCGAATGGAAATTCAAAATGTTTTGGCTGAACTTGTCCAGTTGTTCATTGTCTTCCATGCTGGCGCGCTTGTCTTGGGCGATTCTCCTGTATCAAATAAGTCAGTCAAGAGGCGAGTATCACCCTTGGACCATGAAATTCGTCCTGAAGGGAACGTCACGCTAGAAAATTAGAATGAGGCGAGTGACACCCTTAGAGCAAGTAGTGCATCCTGAAGGGCACACCACCCAAGGGAAACAAAATTTGGTGAGTGGTACCCTTGGATCAACTAGCTTATCCTGAAGGGCACATCACGTTGTTAAATAAAAAATGAATAAACCTATATGGACTTAGAACGAATAATGTGATGAGAAAGATTTTAAAAAAAATCCCTAATAAAATGTTTCCCAACCTAGGAAAATAACGTCTAGGTCTAAGTGATACTTGTGATAAAAAATATATATATTTATATAAAAATAAAAATAAAAATAAATAAATAATAATGATAATCATCATTAATCATGGGATGATAAGGGGGTAATAAATTCAATAAATTTATAAAAAAAATAATTTGGGAGATAAAATTTAAAAAGGGGGAAAAGGGGGAAATAATTGTTTTGTTACTTATGCTAATTAAAAAATTATTAATTAAAAAGGAAAAGGGGAAAAAGTTAATCCTCTACACTTGCCAATTTGAGTTTTAAATGAAAAGGGAAAGAGGGAAATTTAAAAGAATTAGGAAACTAGGAAAAAGCGGGAAACATAAAAAGAAAGGGAAAACACAAGGAAAAAGTAGAAATACTAACTTAGTAAGGTATCTAGCATTTAAGAACATTTTAAATTAAACTAAAATAGTAAATTATTAAGGGGGTATGTCATTAAAATGATTAAGGGAATATGGGGACACCTAGGAGCGATTCTAGGAATGCTTTTAGGTGGGTGAGGGAAATAAGAGTAGTTAATTAATTAATGAAATTAAATTATGGTGCAATGAAGGGAATGGGTGACACATGTACAGGGAGGATTTTTACAAATTGAATTATTAAAGAATAAATTAAATGAGAATTTGCGAAAGTAAATGACTTAGAAACTCTATATAAAGGAGGGAGGAGGAGGAGGATGGATGTTTTCGGTGATACGTAATGTTACACTGCAGAAATTTAGACTTGATTGACTTAGCTTGTGGGAGTTGGGATACCCATATCAGTGAGGAGTGGTAGCTCAGCCTTCTGAGGCAATCTGGGAGCTAGTTGTTCTCTATTTTACTGTGTGTAGCCCCTTTACGGCTTGGGGGGATAAGGGGGAAGAAGAGTAACCCTAGCATTGGTTGGGAGGTAACAGTGAAGTCGCATTGGTCAGAAAGAGGGAGAAACATGGAGCGAGTGGGATAATGTCTCAGAGAAGATGACTTGGGATATGATACACTTACATGATTATGCATGGTATATTTTTATTATACCTCATGCTTTCAATTTGGTATTTTAATTGGGTAAAGAAAATGTTGACTTAGCATTTTAATTGATAACTTAATTTCTCCATAGCCTTAAGCTCGTTGTTGACTTGAATCCCTTGGCAATCGATCCCTCATTGTAGAGACTGTACTATGGTTTTATTTATTTGTGATGAGTTCGCACTTTTTACTTCACCCTCATCCCTATCTCATCACTCCACACTTGAGAAGCTGGCCAGGAGCTAGATCGAAGGTCGTCACTTTAGTGTTAATAGACCTATAGATCCTAATGCCCTACTTTTCTATGCATGGATGATGAGAAAATGATGTGTTTTTTGAGTCTTCTACCTGTTTGATTTCTCTTGGTTGATTGATTTTCGTTGCGCCTTCTTGTGTTGAGTAATTTTACCATTGTTATCCTTCCTATCACCTAAATTTTGAATCCGCGTTTTAATATTTCATGGATAGTTTATCTCTGCGCTTAATGTGCTCCCTGGTGATTATAATCATTATTTTGTTTTGACCTCTCAATGACAAATTTACCATCCAACTTTAATAATCATTTTCACTGAATGTTAGTGTTTTTCGCTCTTGTGTAATGATAGAGGTTTATTATTGGCTTGCGGATTGATTTCCTTGCACAACAAATCTGTCTCTTTACTTGCATGATTTTTATGCTTGGGATACTCTGCAAACCCTTTTTTTTGGCTACAATACTTCCCCTGTTGAGTGCCATGTCAAGGCATTTTGTTTTTACTGCTTATGTCTGTGTTATTACGATTTTCTTTCTATGCCTACATTTTCATTTTTGGGGCATGATACTCCAACATACTATCTGACTACATTTGTGGATGGAAGGATTGTGTTGTTGTTTGGGAGGGTTATTCCTGTGTTTTACCTTGTATTATCTGCATTCCTTCTTATGCATCCCAACCCATTTGGCTTTCACCACCATGTGCTGGGTAGTTGGCAGTTTCAGGAATTTAATAAATTTCATTTTATTAAGGTGTGGCGTATTTTTTTATTGGCTTCATTTTTAATTTTGAATGGCAGTGAATTTATTTTTATTGAGGGATATAATACTCTACAATTTTTATCTTGAAGGTGTGATCATTTCATAATTATTTCCCTATGGTTTTTTTTCCATATTGAATGCATTTTTAATGCTACACATCTTGCTCTGCATTTTTTTTTATTGAAGGCGTCTTCATTACTAGATAGTTTTCTCTGGTGATTTTTCCATTTTTTATTATACCGCAATCGTTGTTGGTTTACCTGGCAAATTTCCCCTTTGCTTGGATTTCATATTCTTTGACCTCTCATCCTTAGTAATGCATTTTGATTTCAACTTTTGGAATGCAATTTTCCAACAACTTTCAGTCATATTTAAGGGAGAAGTTAATGCCTTGCGTCTTCCTTACTCCCTCTTGAGCTACCTCCATTTTCCATGATGAACACCCAATGCCAACAACTTCTTTATTTTTCCTTCTGGGAGAAAAATTTGTGTCTGTAAATTTGTAATGTGATTTTAATGGTGCTATCTATGGCAATGAATTGGTGACTGTGATGTAACATCACTACTTTTAATTACTATTGCAATCTTAATTACTATTGTCAGTTAATTAGGTGGCTATGGTTGATTGTTGCAATTTGATTATTTTAATTACTGAGTATTGTGATTTGAGTATTTATTTACTGGCTTGCGTATTGCGGTTTGACTTGAGATTTGCAACTTAATTACTATCGTTGTGGTGAGGGGTTAGACTCTATTAAAAGGCATCATTATAGTAATTGTCTTTCGTTAAAAACCTTTCCATTAATTGTTGACAACAATAAGTCAAATCTATTATATAACTGCATTTAGCACCAATTTGTGCATTGAATAACTTGACTTGACACTATTTACGAACAACAAGAAAGCTTCAATTTCTTTAAATAGCATTGAAGTGGCAATTAATCATAGACAACAAATAACCTCAATTACAATTAAATAGCTTGACATGACATTTAGTTACAACAATAAGATAGCATTAAAGTTGCATGAAATAGCAAAGAAATGGCTTTTATTTATGACCTCATTATAACATTAAAATGGCATTACAATTGCATTGAAATGGCACTCATTTATTGACAACAACCTTATATAAATTAGAAAACAATTGCAAACTAATCGCGTGTAGATTTATATATGATGGACAACATGATGTAAGTAATATTGTTGTTAGTGATATAACCTGTGATATAAGGAGGTTGACTAATAGTGTTACATTAATAACGATGTACATTTTATATAGTTATTATCTTTACGTACAGTTAAATTGTTAAATGATAATTGTGTTATTGATTAATTAGGACTTGTCATTTAGGAAAAAATTGTCATATATATAATGAAGTCATGTAAGATCTCTTTTAAATGTTGAGTAGTGCACTTACTTTAATAGACATGTACCATGTGGGCAATCATGTTGATTTGTTGAGTTCTGTTTTAGTTCGCACTTGATAACGTTTATGTCTTTAGTAACATTACAATAGTTTACCCTTCATGCCTAGACCTCTTAATGAAATTTAGGGATTCTTGGATGTTGTCGAGTCATTCATTGGGTTTCAATTTGTTGAGTGATGTTTTCATGCATCTTGTCTACCCATTGCTTGGGGGCATAGGTGTAGTCTTCATGTCAGTTATTTCGGCCCTTAGCGAGTCAGATTTATCTTGAGCCCTTGGTCTAGATAGGTTAGGTAGTGCTAGGGTTATTTCTGCGTATACCACCTAGGGATGACATGATTCCTGATGAGGGGATCATGGAGATCCCTTTTGGATAGAATCAAATGATAACTTGGTCAGAGTCAATGCCTTCCATGTGAGTGTGGATGAGTGTTGTAAGTTATCTTTTGGCACATGGGTTGAATGCCTTCATGTGTTTGGTTCACACCTTGAGGCTCTAATCATTGGTTCCCTGGATGATGTAGCCATCGAGACATGGTAGGAGAATATGAAAATGTGTTTTTCACTTCGCGACTATACCTCCAACTTGAAGGTCTGCATGGTGGTATTTCAACTGAAGGGGAGCTCTCTTCTATTGTGGAAAACGCTCCTGCCACAATTGAACATAATCGTTGAAGACATGTCATAGGAATTATTCGAGAAATGGTTCCGAGAAAGGTACCTATGAGAGAAATTCATTGAGCATCAACTTGACAAGTTCGACGCCTTATGACAGAGTGACCATATGAGGCTCGAGTATGAGGCCTATTTTATGGAGTTGCTTCGGTATGCTCCACATTTTAATACTGATAAAATACAACAACCACAACAAAATACTTGGGGGTAAAAATGACCAAAAAGAAACAAAAGGCATTGGATACTCATCACAAAAGATAGAGAAAAGGATGAAAGTAGAGGAACCTAATAGATTATAAAGGAAAAGAAAAATAAGAGAAAGAGAAATTGAGTATAACTGATCAAAAGTGAAATAAGTTAATAACCAATGATAACATTTTAGCAGATATAAACAATGAAAAATGTAGAATTTAAGAGCATCTTTCAGGAAATGAGAAGCACCATAGTAATGAAGTAGAAAAATATCAATTTTGAAGTGTATAGATGAGCAATTCAAGGCAAAACCATCAGAGACAATTTGACCTTGCAGTTGAGAGAAATAGTAAACTATGTATGCCAAAATCCAAGTCCACAAGTCAACACATTAACCAACACAATCCCAATGCATGGGCAGAGCGTATCAGCCCTAGATTTCCTCTTTTTCTTCTTCAGATAAACTATTGGGAATGCAAGCCCAACCTTCAGCTCCTACAAAATATCAGGTCCAAGGCCTAGCTCTAGGTTTACTTACAATTATTGAGTACACAAGCCTATCCACTAAGTGCTCAAGCCAAGTGGAGGAGAAACCCACATGGGAGCCTTTCCTTTGCATTACATGTTTGTAAACTACAACTATCAAGCCAAGGACTGTTCCTTTTTAGCAACATTCAAACAAAGGGTCGAGGGTAAAGCTGTGAGCAGGTTGAAGGTCGAACCCAAGACCTTTTGTGAATCAATAAAACACTTTTACTATAGAACCCATGCAACATTCAAACAAGCGGTAAGGGTGAACCCACGAAGGAGAGTGGTAAGTACACCAAGCACCCAATACCTAACTTGAAGCCTAAGGTCAGGTAAAATGAAAGCATATTTAGAATGTTGGCTGTGGGGTTTGAACCCACATGCACTTATGTGAAGAAGACCGTAAGTCTTCCCCCCTTAACCACTCGGGAAAAACAACTTGACAGGCAACGTCCATATAGTAAATCGAGCACCAAATCTAAGTCTAGCACTAAGCCACATGAAGAAGCCACGAGGTTAGTGGGTATGATGCTCTACTAGCCGCCCTTTTTTGCAATGCCAAATCAATGGGCAGGACTGAACACTGAGCTCAAGGAGGAGAACCAATGTCCAATTGTAGAGAAAACGTAAAAGGTATACCAAACTTCTTCAGGCAAAAAAAAAAACAACACAAAATCTCTGAAGATTTCTTTCTTATTGGCAAAGAGACGCAGTGGAGGAGAAATTGAAACTATGCTGACTACTATTGAGGCTCTTCCACATTTGGATGGAAAGTAATTTCCTTTTCCTGCATAATATGACCACTGCAAACCTGATTTCACTTTATTTTTAACCGTCTCTAACACAATGAACTGACATAACACAATCAAGATCTAAGGCATTCAGGAAGTGTCCACGTAGAGCTACAAACACAAAACCAAATGTGAAGAAAGTAAAACAAACAAAAAGAGACCAAGCTGATAGTAGCCAAACCTTGACGAGTCAGTCTAGAGGCCTTCATTGTACCCTCCTATTGGCCGGCCATGGGGCGAGGCCACACTCTCTGAACTCGATTGTGTGTTCATAGTAGAGGAGAGGTAGGTTATGCACAGAGCAGAAGGGAGGTATAACAAAGGTCATGCAGACGAGAATGATCACTTTATGCATGGGGTAGGGTTACATTTCATTTATTTTTATTTATTTATTTTATTTTTACACTTGGACACGCGGAAAAGAGGGAGGGGGCACGTGGGCCTCATGCAAGGTCCCACGATGCCCCAAGTTATTCGATTTGTTTTTATTTATTTATATTATGATATATGAAATTAATTAAAATTAATTAAGATCCATTTATTTTGTTTAATATATATGGATATATGTATATATTTACATATTAATTACTTTAAAAAAATAACAATAAAATAAAACAAAAATTAAAATATTAATATTATTTTAAAATATTGTTTTTAACATTTGTTTTCTTTTTAATATTTACTTATTTAAATTCATTAAAATATTTTAAACTTCTTTGAGATAATTAGGTTTAATTAATGTATAAGGGTGATTAATATGAGTGGTACATATTGATACACAAATGGGTTTGATGCTTGATTACACAAGAGTTAGAGTAATTGAAGATTACAGTGTAGCGCTGGCATAGCTAGCAAGGCGAGAGAGCCATTAGTTTACTTAGGAAAAGACATCGAGCTTAGATTATTTAACCCTAACCTAGCCACTTACCCTAAAGAGAGTAACATCTATTTATAGAAAAGTAAAAATACCTTACACCTAACACTATGTTTACAAGTATAAGTTGTGCGAATGTGAATTGCATTAGACTCTTCCCTGACCAGAATTTGGTTGATGCAGATTCAATTATACAGGATGGTTAGAACTCGAGGAAATTGAGGTGGAGGGGTGTCATTGCAAGGACCACCAATGACGCCACCATCATCACTTGAATTAGCTCTCATTTTTCACTCTTTGGAGGCCATTAATGAGACTTTAAATGGGCGTCAACCAATAGAGATTGAAGTGGATCCCCCACCATCTGGGGAGGGTAACCCTGAAGCATCAAGGGATTCAAGGGGAGGGATTCCACCTGAGGACATCACTAGAGAAATGAAGAATATCAAACTCCCAGAGTTAGCCAGGGGTCATGCCAGTGAATGTGTTGAAGCATGGTTGGAAGGAATGACATGATGTTTTTCCTTAAGAGACTATGCTTCCACATCAAAGGAGAAAATAGAGATATTTCAATTGAGGCACAGTGGCTTGAATTGGTGGGGAAACCTAGAGAGGAAGTTGCACCTTACCACATACACCATCTCTTGGGAACTTTTTGAGGAACGGTTCCGAAGGAAATATCTACCAGCTTACTATGAGAAACAATAGGTGGGAGCATTTCATTCTCTAGTATAGGGAAATAGGACCATGGAAGAGTGCAAGATCAGGTTCATGGAATTGGTAAACTATGTTTCATACATGGATAATGATAAAAAATAGCAATAACTCTCTACCTATGGGTTAAAACCTAAGGCAAGGGCCATGGTACAGATTTGGAAACCATATTCAGTAGTGGAAGCAATTTAAAATGCACATTATGTTGAGGAACACATGAGCTTAAATAGAGGAATGAGGTCAAACTTTCCACATCATCATGGATTTGTTGGGAAGGCCCCTAGGACATTGTCCAGGGGAGGGAGCTCTAGGCCACCTCCTTATGGTAATAGAGTCGTGCCAAGGATAGTTTCCATAGGTATTTCAATGGTAGCTAGTGAAGAATTCCATTCATCACCAATGATGTAGGCAGGTCCACGATCTTCTCAGGGAACAACTAGGAGGGGCAAGGGTTAGAGGAGAAGGAACTCATTTCAGAGACTGTCACAGAGTAGTGCATAGGTTCCATATCATGTTAGATGTTGGGGATGTGGAGGGCCCCATTACTAGTGTGACTGCCCAGTGTTGCAAGAAGGATATATGCAGAGAGAAGGAAAGGCCCCGATGGGAAAAGCAAGTGGTAGCCACCAGATTTATTCAGTAGTTAATAATCACTAGGAATAATATCAATCCATGGTGGTGGAGTCGCTAGGTACACTAAATCATATCAATGTTAAAATTTTATTTGATTATGGGGCTATAGATAGTTTCATTTCACCATCTACATTAGAAAAGAGTGGTTTGGAAGCCTACGAGCATGATGACTTTAAACAAGTCGAGATGGCTTAAGGGGAAAAGCAAGTGGTAGGACCTAGCATTGATAATTGTCTAGTAGACCTGGGAGTGTGTACTACCAGGTTGAAGGTATACATCACTGCTCTCGGGACGTATGATCTAATCATTGGAATGGATTGGTTAGAATCCCATCAAGCTATGGTAGATTGTTTTGCAAAAATTTTGCTTTGTGTTGACAATGAAGGGAGGCTAGTAGAGATCCACGGTGTACGGAGAAACGCGTGTCTACTCTTTATCTCAACTATGAAGTTTAAGCGGTGCATGAGGCAAGGGTGTCAACTATATGTAATGGAAGCAGTGAATGAAAGGAAAGGACCCTCCTTGGATTAGTACCCAATATTGTTAGAGTTTAGGGATGTTTTTCTGAACGAATTTCCAGGGTTACCTCTTGAGAGGGACATTGATTTTACTATTTAGTGAAAACCTGGTGTAGAACCAATTTCCAAGACTCTGTATAGGATGAAAGTGCAATAAATTTGTGAGTTGCAGATGTAGTTGAAAGAGATACTCGACTTAAGGATAATAAGGCCCGGTGTCTCACCCTGGGGTGCACTAGTAATTTTTGTCAAGAAGAAGGATGGTTCCTTATGATTGTGTATAGATTATAGGGACTTGAACCATGCTACAATGAAAAATAGGTAGCCAATACCACCAATAGATGATCTCTTTGATCATATGAAAGGAGCAACGATATTCTCAAAAATTGATTTGCAATCAGGGTATCACCGGTTAAGGATTAAGGAAGGTGATATTCCTAAAACTTCCTTTTGAACTTGGTTTGGGCATTATGAGTTCGTTGTCGTACCTTTCGGATTTACCAATGCGCCAAAAATATTCATGAGCCTCATGAATGGTGTATTATGGAAGTACTTAGACCGCTTTGTACAAATCTTTTTAGATGATATCCTCATCTATTCCAACAACAAAAGAGAACACGAGGAACACTTGTGAGTGGTGTTGTCCTGCCTTAGAGAGAGAAAATTGTATGGGAATTTGTCGAAGAGTTCCTTCTTCCAAAAATAAATTCACTATTTAGGTGATATCATTTCCGGTGAAGGAATCTTTGTGGACCTAGAAAAGATAAAGGCCATTATGGAATGGACAATGCCAAAAAATGCTCCTGAGGTAAGAAGCTTCATGGGGCTAACAAGTTATTATCAGATATTTTTGGAAGGGTTCTCTAAAATAGGAAAACCCATCACCACATTGCAACGAAAGGGGGTCAGGTATGAATGGAAAAAAGAATGTGATAGTTCATTCATTGAGCTTAAGAGGTTATTAACTAACACACTAATTCTATAAGTGTCTGATTTGGAAAGGGACTTCACAGTCTACATGGATGCCTCAAAGAAAGGATTGGGGGTCGTGCTAATGCAGGATGGAGGAGTGATAGCATATGCATCTAGGAAGTTGAAGCAACACAAGGAGATTTATGGTACTCATGATTTGTAGTTGGGAGCTGTAATGCTAGCTATGCAACTTTGGAGGCACTATCTAGTGTGGTGAAACTTTGAGTTTAAAGGAGACCATGAAATTTTAAAACATCTCTTCACTAAGAGGGATCTTAATTCTAGGTAGAGGCGATGGCGTGACTTTATGAGTGAGTACGATTTTGGTATTTCATACATCAAGGGAAAAGAAAAAGTGGTAGAGGATGCCTTGAGTAGGAGACCACATGTCTTCTCCTTGGTACCCTTAAAAGTCAACCTGAGGAATGTGTGTGGATGAATCTCCTTGGAGATAGTTGGTATTTATAGGTTACCTCAAAACTTTAGAGTGGGAGGAAATTAGATCCAAAGTATGAAGGATATATCCTAGAAGGAGATGAGATATTAAGATACCAAGGAAGGATGTACATCCCTAAAGGTGGGGATTTTTGAAGCATCATACTAAATGAATCCCATAGAGAAATTTATCGTGCACATCTGGGTGTGAAGAAAATGTACGCAGACATGAAGAATATTTTCTTTTGGGTAGGCATGAAGCGCAATGTAGTTTATTTCATAGCCAAGTACCTAGAGTGTCAATAAGTTAAAGCTGACCACCACCACCTGGAAAGTCTCCTACAACCAAATGATTCTCCTATGTCGAAGTGGGAATTCGTTTCTATGGATTTTGTTGTGGGGTTTCTGCTCACATCTCATAGACATAATTCCATTCTTGTGATAGTTTACAAGTTAACCAAGAGTGCTCATTTTATTTTGTTTAGAGACACTTACGATGTCAGTGATGTGGCATGCATGTTTGTAAGTTAGGTCATCCATTTGCATGGGATACCGAAGAATATCATTTCAAATAGCGACTTCAAATTCACCTCTAGGTTTTGGATAAGTCATGGAAGACATCCTTCAGACAAGTCATGGAGGACATCCTTAGGATGTATTTCATGGATAATAAAACCCATTGGGAGAAGTACCTACCTTTGGTATATTTCGCCTACAATAATAGTTTTCATAGATCCATCAGAATGCCAGCCTACGAATATTTGTATGGAAGGCCATGTAGAACACCGCTGAGTTGGGAAAGATTAGAATATCACATGACAGTTGGGCCATAATTGATTCAAGACATGGAGGAATAGGTGATTCATATTAGGCAGAGACTAAAGGAAGTATGGGATAGACAGAAAAGGTATGTTGATGCACACGGGACTGATCGAAGTTATAAAGTGGGAGATTAGGTTTTCATTTGTATTAGGCCTAATAAGAGTACCATTCGATTTAGGAAGGGGAAAAATTTGTCACCTCATTTCATAGGACCGTTCAAAATCCAAGAGAAAATTGGACTCGTTTCCTATCGTCTCGTACTTCCACCCCACTTGCATAAAAATCATAATGTTTTTCATGTATCTGTTCTATGTCATTATGTTGCCGAAATATCAAATAAACTAAATTGGAAGGAATTACAGGTATCAGATGCATGAACCCTCACAGTAGAACCGTTACACATATTAGACTGTATAGTTCGATAGCTCAAGAACTATTTGGTAGACCAAGTTAAGGTATAGTGGGACAAGTATAGTCTAAGATATGCTACTTGGGAGGATTTCGAGACATTATGATGAGATTATCCCTCACTTTTTGACCACCTTGAGAATATGTTTCTTGAATGTTGGGTGTATGAAAAAACACCTTTTAACTTAGACAACGAGGATTACCTGACATCTAATCACCTTTATTTTCTATTCACAGTGAAAATATTAATGATACACTTGAAATTTTAAGATGTATGAACCTTTATGAATGTTTAAACATTATTTTAATGATGATGGATACGATGCGATCTATTATGTGAATGTAAATTCTATGGATGTTTAAACTTTATTTGAATTATGATGGATATGATGCGATCTACTATGTGAATGTAAATTCTATGAATCTTTAAATGTTATTTGAATGATGATCGATATGATGTGATCTACTATGTGAATGTAAATTCTATAAATGTTTAAATGTTACTTGAATGATGATGGATATGATGTGATCTATTATATGAATGTGAAATATATGAATGTTTAACGTCATGTGAATGATGGTGGATATGATGAAATCTATTATGATAATGGATAGATATGCATGAGTTTGTGTTATAGACTAATTTCCAGGTCAATGGGCTATGAGATAGGCAAGGGATAATGGTAATAAAAGGAGATGTCATGACCACCGACGAACAAAAAATATGGTATGAATGTTTGTATGTGAAATTGTATTGGTATAAATGCATTGTTATGATATATGGACCAGTACAGGTTTTTAGGTGGTGAGACTACCCGAACTGAATAAAAGATGACAAAATTCCCAGCAACACGGTACCACTATATATTCCATTGTAGGGTCTGGACCCTATTCCTATTAGGAGGGGTGGAGGAATTTCCCACCGTGTATCCCCTAAAACCTATAGTCATGGGAGGACGGTGTTAGCTAACAGTCCCCTAGACGTGTGATGACGAATGTCAGTTCCCTATTGGGGAAGCTTGGTCAAGATAGTGATGCTTATGCTTATGGGTTCTATTTGGATTTAGGTCAACATAGTTGACACTCCAAGATAGTCCAGCAGAGGAAGGATAGGAATGAAAGATGGAAGTAAGTTAGGGAGTAAAGATGAAATAGTTGAGAGTGTATGGAGATTTTCCTTATGGTGGAATTTTTTGTTTTCCTTCTAAAAAGAAAATATGTATATATGTATATTCATAATTACTTAACTGAACTACAATTTTTTAAATAAATGTTGTTGAGCTAGATTATTGTAATTTGGAACGACCCTCTCGTTATGACAACAACTCTGATAACAAGTGCAAATTTTTTTTTTCTTTGTTTAAGGTGGGTCCACTCATGTAAAAAGAAACAGACACACTAGAACCTATGACGCCACCCAACGAGTAATAAGACACACCCATGATGGTGACAATAAGAAGACATAAGGCACCCACCAAGCAACTGCAAGCATGAACGACCATAGACATAAGGTGCACAACAAGTGACTACAAAGGTTTGACGACATGCTAGCTTATGCATGATTTGAACACAAAAGGAAGAATCCAAAGTAGTAGATTGACTATTTTTGCATAGGAAAGCAAGGTGTTTAATCCTAGTTCTCTGCTCCGGAGAGAGTGAAGGTCAGATAGGATCCTGGCCGTCTGCTCAAGCCAGGATCCTAAAAATGTGTTTGAAGATCATGTTCTTCGATGTACACCAGGAAATGAAAATCATAAGGAAAGGAGAGGCACGTGGAAGGGAAGGACTCGACACAACGATGAGGAGTGGACTGAAGGCTTAGTTCATGATGTGCGCCAGAAGGGGATTAAAATGCATCT
>ML808824.1:9428-20432 GCA_009831015.1 Picea engelmannii
TACAAAATTCAGAAAAACGCAGGATGACTGTAAAAATTTACAAGATTCGGAACACTGTATGACTGTAAAAATTTACAAAATTCGGAACACTGTATGACTGTAAAAAATTACAAAATTTTAAAATTTACAAAATTTACAAATTTGGAAAAACATAACTGTGGATAACAAAATTCGGCAAAATGCAACAACATTCGGAAATTTAAATTTTAAATTTTACAACTGTGTACAAATTTTAAATTTTACAACTGTGTACAAATTTTAAATTTTACAAAATTTTACAAAATTTACAAGATTCGGTAAAACGCAACTGTGGATAACAAGATTCCGCAAAACACAACAAGATTCAGAAAAACGAGTGTCACTTATAGTTGCGCTCTCTCCCCGGCTCCGACAGTTGCGCTCGCTCCCCGGCTCCAACAGTTGCGCTCGCTCCCCAGCTCCGACCACAGCAGCGACCACAGCGGCGAACACAGGGAACACAGCAAACACCGGCGAACACGGCGAACAACAGCGAGGGTGAACACCCCGAACACGACGAACATCAGCGAGGGAGAAAACCCCGAACACGGTAAACACAGGCGAACACAGCATATACCCCGAACACAGCGAACACAGCAAATACCCCGAACGCGGCGAACACAACAAACAACGAACACGACAAACATAGCGTCCACAACTGCGACCACAGCAGCGAACACGACACAAAATTGCGAAAACCACTATACAGCCAATGTGTCGTTCATATATACACATGCTTTCGGCCGAAATATAGTTCGGCCGAACACTCTTTCGACCGAAAAATAGTTCGGCCGAACGATTGTTCGGTTGAACTATATTTCGGCCGAAAAGTTATTGCCTGAAAAAAAAAATTTGTCCGACCAAATTTGTACACGCAAATCGAGGGGCCTGTTATTGCACCGTTCGATTTGACGTTTACATTTTCGGCCGAAAAATAGTTCGGTCGAAAATAATATCTTTCGGCCGAACAATATTATAAGTTCGGCCGAAAAAATGTTTTTCGAAATTTTTGAGACCAGATTGTCACGAAAGTGTAACCCACCTTCGCGATTCCACCCCTTTCTTTCCTAAAATCTCATTTCATTAAAGTTTTAAAAATAAATTCCGAAAAATTCCTCTCCGTACAACTGTCCCCCATCCCCTACATTCCTCCATAATTTAATTTCTTTAATTAATTAATTATCTTTATTTCCCTCACCTACCTACAGTTACTTCTAGAATCATTCCTAGGTGTCCCCAAATTCTCTTACAGATTTTAATGGCTTTCCCTATTATTAAATTGCTACTTCAGTTTAAATTAGAAAGCTCTTAAATGGTAGATACTTTTTCTAAGTTTGACTTTCCACTTTTTCCCTTATGTTCCCCTTTTTCCCTTTTCATGTTTACCTCTTTTCCTAGTTTCTTAATTTTTTAGATTGTCCCTCTTTCCCCTTTATAATTAGAACTGAAAAAGGAAGGTGTGTAAATTAAGCCTATTTCCCTTTTCTCATTCAATTAGTATTTTAAAATTACCAAAATAATAAAACCTTTAATTCCCCATTTTCTTTTAAATTCTATTCCAACAGTTTTTTTTTTTAATGAATAAATTAAATTTCTTATTCCCGTCATGTTTACAAGATTTAACGAAGGTCATAATTATTATTTATGTGGTTTTTATTTTTATTTTTATTATTGTTATTTTCTTTTATAGAGAGATAAAATTTTACCACTAGCATAGTTTAGACTTAAACATTAAATTTTCGTATAGGGCGAAATTTAATTAGGGAATTTGTTTTAAAATTTATTTACACATTATTTGTCCTAAGGCCATCTAGGTTCATTCATCTATCATCAACAATGTGACGTGCTCTTCAGGATGCACTAGGTGCTCCAAGGGTGCCACTCGCCTTAATCTGTTTCCCTTGCATGACATTCCCTTCAGGACGCACTCTGTGCTCCAAGGGTGCCACTCGCCTCTTGACTGACTTGGTAGACATCAATAACCCCTAGAGTCAATACTCCACCAGGTGAACTTGTGGGAGACTAAGGGCCTCTAAGGAATAAGGCCCCCGCCTTATTGCGCGCCCCTTAGAATCATCGTGAGCGACTGCCCTCACGGCATCGTGGGTCCTCTTGAACTAGGTAAACATTAACCTATAGTTCGAGCTAGGATGAGAGTGATAGTAGGCTATGGTAGGGCTGCTATCCACACCTCTCCCTCAACATCTTTGGTAGTCGTGCGTGACCCCTTTACTCCACATGTGAGTCTGGTAGGTAAGCTATCATCAGCGTACATCATCAACAAATCATGTGAGAACATATTCATATCATATCATTTAATCAGATGCACTAATATCATAGTAAAACAATCAAACCCCAATGGTACACTCCCTAACTCAATCCAGAGTCCAAGGGGTTCCATCGATTCCTCTGTATCCTTGAGGTCCAAAATATTGCACACTCAGTAAATCGAGTCAATAGCACCTGTCTATGTCAATGCAGTAAAACAATATGTCATCAACCCATAACACCTCATAATCAAAATCAAAAGTTTTAATAGCATAGTAATATGGATCACTTGCGACCAAGTGTCCTCAAAGAATACGTTTTCTCAGTGCGCTAGAGCAGGATGTTACATACACTCTCTCTTGGTCTAAACTTTGTCTTGAAGTTTCACAGTATAAATGTTGAAATAAAGTGTATCACAGTATCATATGTCTATCTATCAAACAAAAATGGAAATTGATGGCACATATCATAGGTGTCCTCCCAGGTCGCCGAGTGCACACTATAATTGTCCCATTGGACCTTTACCTGCTCTATCGTTCGATGCCATAGCTGTCAAATGCGATGATCTAAAATGCAGATCGGCTTAGCCGTGAGCACCCCCTCATCCATCACCTGCAAGGAACTCATGTCAATAACATGTGTAGGATCACTAATATAATGTCTCAAAACAGATACATGAAAATCATCCTTCATGCACCTCAAAGAATTAGGCAAGGCTAGTCAATAGGCCATGGGCCCCTTTCTCTCTACAATCTCGAAAGGTCCCACAAACCTAGGAGAGAGTTTAGATCCCTTCCCAAACATGGTCAAACTTTTATGCGGTTTAACCCACAAGAATACTCGATCGCCAACCTCGTAACTATGGTCGACACGGCGTGCATTGACATAACTCTTTTGTCGATCCTACGCTTCTTTAATCCTTTGTCTTATTGTTTGCATTTTCTCTTCCATTTATTGGATTGCTTCTGGTCCCACTAGGACCCTATCCTCAAGCCAATCCCAACTCAAAGGCATTCAACATGGTTGCCCGTAAAGAAACTTGAAAGACACCATCTTAATGGTGCTCTGGTAACTGTTGTTGTAAACGAACTCCACTAGTGGCAAGAATTCTTCCCAACGCTTTTGTTGGTCCATCATGTACATGCGCAACATGTCCTCCAAGGTTTGTTTCATTCATTTGGACTTCCCGTCAGTCTCTGGGTGATATGCAGTACTAAAGTTAAGTTGGGTTCCCAAGGCCTCTTGGAAACTCGTCCAAAATCGTCCAGTAAACACTGATCCTTGATCGGATATATTACTCTTAGGCATGCCATGCAGCCTCACAATCTCACTGATGAAAACTCTAGCTATGTCAGGTGCCTGATACATCGTACACACAAGAATAAAGTGATAACTCTTCATCAGAGTGTCTACTACTACGAAATCGATTCATTTCTCCTTGTCGTTAGTGGCAATCCAACAATAAAATCCATCGAAATAACCTCCCATTTTGATTCCAGAATAACGTGTGGCTATAGTAATCTTGTTGGGTGTCTATGTTCAGCCTTTACCTATTGACATTTAAGACATATGGCCACATAGTTGACTATGTCAGCCTTCATTCCCTTCCAGAAAAATAAGGGTTTAAGGTCTTCCCTCATTTTTGTGACTTCCGGATGAGCCATGTAAATTTCTCTATGAGCCTCACTCAGGATCAACATCCTCAACTCGTTTGGCGATACGTAGATCCAATTTTTAAACCTCAATAATCCATCGCTATCAAACGAAAATCCTTCAAATCGTGGTACCATCATTGTGTTTTGTCCGATAAAACTCTCGACCTCTTTGTACCAGTCATCATTATGTTGTAATGTTAGAATATTTTCACACAGATTCGTCTAAAGAGGCAGCACTGAAAAGATGTGTGGTCTCCGAATCAATGCATCTGCCACTCGTTTCACTGTTCCTTTTATGTAAGGAATCTCAAAGTCGTACTCGCTAAGAAATTTCAACCAATGTTGTTGTCGTGCGTTCAGGTCGCTTTGCATAAATATGTGTTGTAGTCCATAATGGTCAGTCATTAGTTCAAATTTTCATCCAACAAGGTAGTGTCTCTAAACCTTCAAGGCATATATGATGGCTAACAAATCCAAATCATGCGTTGCGTAGTTCTCCTCATGCCTTCTCAGTTTCCTTGAGATGTAAGTGATCACTCGTCTGTCTTTCATAAAGACTCTGCCTAAGCCTTCCTTAGATGCATTAGTGCATACCAAGAAGTCCGCGTCCATGTCAGGGACCATTAGTATCGGTGTTGTGGTTAACAAATCCTTGAGCCTTCGAAATGCTTTCATGCATTTCTTGGTCCAAACAAACTTCTTTTTTTTCTTTTGCAATTTCGTGATCGGATTTACTATCTTCGAAAACCCCTCGATGAACCGTCGATAGTATCCTTCTAAAACCATGAAGTTAGGCACTTCTGGTACATTCGTCAGCGTAGGAAATTCCATAATGGCATTGACCTTCACTGGATCCACAACAATACCTTCACCGGAGATGACGTGCCCTAAGTAGTGGATCTCCGATTGATAAAATGAGCATTTGGATAACTTCCCATACAATTTGTGCTCTCGCACACACTATAGTATCAAGCGCAAGTGCTCATCATGCTCCTCCATCTTCCGAGAGTAAATCAAAATATCATCAATGAATACTTGGACCAACTTGTCCATGTACTCGCAGAACACCCCATTCATCAAAATCATAAATACCCCTGGGGCGTTTGTCAGTACAAAAAGTAAAATAGTAAACTCGTAATGTCCAAACCTCGTCTTAAAGGAGGTCTTAGGGATGCCATCTTCCTTAATTCATAACTGGTGATACCCTGATTGCAAATCGATCTTTGAGAACACTGTCGCACCCTTCATTTGATTGAATAGATCATCAATCCTTGGCAACAGATATTGATTCTTGATAGTGGCATTGTTCAATTGACGGTAGTCAATGCAGAGCCTCCACGATCCATCCTTCTTTCGAATGAAAATAACAGGTCCACCCCACGGTGACATACTTGGACGTATCAGTCCCAGGTCCAACAATTCTTTTAGTTTTATTCTTAACTCTTGTAATTCTGGGGTCGACATCCGATAAGGCATTCTCGCTATTGGTTTAGTTCCCAGTTTTAGGTCTATAGTGAACTCCAATTCCCTTTCCAGTGGCATCCTAGGTAACTCCTTCATAAATACCTCCGCAAACTCTCTCACCATCGGAAGGTGTTCTAAACCTTCCGTTAATCCCTTCTCGTTTAACACAAGAATCGCATAAATTTTGCACCCCTTGCGCATTCACTTCCATAGTTGTAAGGAAGAGATGAACCTCAGGGAAACTCCTTGGTTCAGTCCTAGAATCACATGTCTCTGTCCCTCGTCATCGACTAGGATCAACAATTTCGTCTTACAGTTGAGTATCGCCTCATGCGATTCCAACCAGTCCATACCAATTATGACATCATGAGATCCTAATATCATGACGTACAGGTTGACCCTTGTGACAACCTCTCCCAGGTTAAGGATACAACCTGTAACCTTTCCTCCAACCTTCTGTTTGGCTCCCGAAGCCATCTCTACAAAGATAAACTTGTCCTATTTGACTGCCTTTACCTTAATCCTTTTTAGCGCTACACCAGAAATGAAACTCTCGGTAGCACCGAGATCTATCAAAATACTAAGGGTTTGGTCAACGATGGTACATGTCATCTTGAGCACAGTCAAATGATGCTCTTCCTAGTGGTTATTCACCACTGCATGAATCCGATGGGCTTTGCCCATATCTCCCACGGTAGTAGGTTCGGATGATCCGGATGCTCTAGTCCTCTCCATTGGGAAGTCGCACTGGTAGTGTGGCTCCCCACACGTCCAACACCCCTTCTTTGACCAAGTAGTCCTGGTACCCGAAGTGGAAGATGATAGCCCATCGGCCTGGAATTCTGGTCTGTTCTGCTCAACATGCCTAGACTGTTGTTGTTGTGGTCGACGATGATGTTGATGTTGTGGTCCCTGATAAGGTGTCCCCTGCTAAGGCGTCTATCGTTGAGGTGTAGTGAAAGTGGATCCCCTCTGGAAGCCACAATATCTTGGCGTATGTCTGGCTGGTGTCTGATGCTGTTGTGCTCCATATGACACCTACCCTACTAGTCTCACTGGAGTCCTGGTCTGACCCTTGCTGATAAGCTCCTCCTCTGCTATGAGGGCCTTCTGGACGACATCATGCAAGGTTTGAGGCATCGAAATCTTGACCTTTGCATGTATGTTGCCATTAAGGCCGAACATGAACCTGTTGACATTAAGTTTCTCAATGTTAATGTGTGAAGCATACTAGAGCCGCTGCATAAAATGGGACTCATACTCAGGCACCATACGACCGCCTTGTCATAAGGCGTTGAACTCGTTGAGATGACGCTCAATGAATTCCTCTAAAAGGTATCGCTCTTAGAACCGTTCCTCGAGCAGTTCCCATGACACATCTTCGATGGCCATGTTCATCTACGGTAGGAGCGTATTTCACCATAGAAGATAGCTTCCTTTCAGTTGGAAGACCGCCATGTGGACCTTCCTATTGGAGGTATAATCATGAAGTGTAAAGCACATCGCCATGTTCTCCAACCATGCCTCGATGGCTGCGTTGTCTGGGGCACCAAAGAACTCTGGAAACTTGACCTTCTCGAGTTCACAGTGAATGCTACTAGTAACGACTGGAGCGCATGATGGAACCTTAGAGGGTGTCGATGCCCTTTCCTCATCTTTATCCAAACGGCTGATTAGTGCCTCAAGCATGTGCTGAAAAGATCTCAACATTTCGACCACATCACCAACTGCTATCTGCTGCTGTCCGACAACCTGCTCGTCTCCCTAGGGGTTATATCCCTCAGGCGTGGATGCTACTAGAGGCATCGCGCCTCCTCCCCTAGCACCCCATCGTCTACCTCTGCGGCGTCCTCTAACCATGATTATCCATACGAATACAAGTCAACTCAATTAGTAACATTATAATCAAATCATATCAATGAAAGTCGTAGTGATCCCAAGTCACGGGTTGAACCCGCTTTGATACCACATGTAACATCCCCATCTGGTACGACTCCTACGATGTACAACAGGTAAAAGCACATTTAATTTTTTTTATTTTTTATTTTTGTGTGTGTGTAGGAAGGTAATAATGAAATTATACTCAACATCGCAACACGATGGCAACACAATGCATGAAAATCACGCAACAAGAACATAATGACCTAACATAAAATCACATCAAGCACCTAGAAGCAATGTACGACATTCAATCGACGAAAAAAAAGAATGACTACCACCCGTCCTACCCTGCAATGGTTAGGACCTCCAGGACACATAAGCAACACTCAAGTCCAGGTTCCCATCAATTTTGACCATTTAAGGTATCACGGCTGGCGACTGTTCTGAGGAACAAGGAGGTGTCTACATCCCGCCTGACAGAAGTAGACCAAGCCTACTAAGCTAAGGACAATCATCCTAACAACCCAAAATTAATTGCACAAGTAATTAGAACCCTTACACTGAGAAAAACCAATCACATTAAACGTTTACAAAACCACGCACAAACATTAATTAATATTAAACAACAACCATTAATTAAGTCTAAAAGGTCGTTATCTATGACTTAAATTGGCATTAATTACAGATCAATTAACCAATCTAAATTCCATCATTCAACGAGTTACCCACCAAACTTAACATGAATTACGACTCAAATTTAGCGAGTCTGGGTTACCAATTAGGTGATATCTATAAATACAACTAACCATAAAATTGAATAACAACATTAACATTCTTAAAGTGGAATGCTACCTATAAAACTTATGAACAGTTAAACCTCAACATTAGTCTAGATATAATGACTGAACTAACCACACTAGTTGTTTATTATCTTTGAGGAGGAAACTGCCAGCTAATAACATTGTTGTAGTAAATCAATAAGGTATTTACATATCTGTTACATAACAATTTATTAGAGCAGTTAACAAGGCATTTAACATAATGATTAATATAATCAATTAATTGAGCAATAATAGGGTAGTTTGCATGACTATTTTCATAACAAGTATTATAGCACTAACAAGGCAATTATCATGTTAATTAAAATAACAATTAATATAACAGTAGCAAGGCAATTTATATGACGCTTAACATAATGATTAATAGCACAAAAACAAGACAATTTACATAACTGTTAACCATTTAACTCGCTGCGGCATTTAATCAATAAGTAGGAATTTGCTGACCATTCACAGTGTTATAGCAATTATTCTGGCATTTAGTAAGAAAATTAATATAGCATTTAACTTTGCAATTAACAAGCCAATGAACTATATCAATGGTTCTGGTAAATTCGTGGTCATTCCAGCAAGCTCAATCAACATTCTAAAGGAAAAAATCAAGGGTAATTACAGTAAACTCTGGCAACATTCTAAAGGAAAAATCGTGGGTAATTACAACAAGCTCCGACAACATTCTAAAGGAAAAATCGTGGGTAATTACAACAAGCTCCGACAACATTCTAAAGGCAAAATCGTGGGTATTTAAACAACAATCAAAATCAACTTTTAAAGGAAATAATCGTGGGCATTAAACAATCATCTCAGACAGGTTTTGAATGGAAAAACATGAGCATTTAAACAACGATATCAAACATGTTTTGAATGGTAAAATCATGAGCATTAAACAATGGTCTCAGACATGTTTTGAATGGAGAAATCGTGGGTAATTAATCAGCTACGACAGTCTCATTTTAAAAGGGAAAAACATGTACAGGGACAACCGGAAGGGCGTTTATGGCTATCCGTAATTAAAATATGCACAATGATGTGCCCAAAATGCACCAGAAGGTTCTCCATGTTGCCAACATCATTTAAAAAGGGAAAACGTTAGCAAAATGAAGACATAGAAATGAATTTGTTTTCCATTTCCAAGATACCAATGTGACGTAGTCAGGAATACAAAAAAAAAAACATTTTTCATCTCTGGAAACCAATATAAAATGAAGATAGGAAATCAAACATTCTTCCCCTTGTCAGAGTACCAATACAATGCATACAGGAATACAAAAATGTTTTTCATCTCCCGAACACCAATATAAAATGCAGATAGGAAATCAAACATTCTTCCCATTGCCAGTACCAATACAATGCAGACAGGAATAACAAATAAGAACGTTTTTCCATTTCCAGGATACCATTATAAAAATGCAGACCTGAAATCAATTCATTTTTTTTTTTTCATTACCAGAATACCCAAAAATTTGCAGACTGGAAATCAATTTATTCTTCCAATGCTATAACCCTAATATAGCGTAGACAATAGTAAGAGAACACAAGGATCCGATGGGAAAGGTCATGGAATGATTGTCTGGGTTTCTATCAGTCAAGGCATAGAGAAAACCAACTAGGACACAAGATAATCCACATGCAGAGGTTGTTGCTAAATGGCGGAATCAACAATCAACTAGGGACAAACATCAAGGGTAGTCAACTAACAGGTTCGTCCTTCACTCATCATCCTCGCACAGAAAAGAAGGACGTTGAGATCCATAGGTCTTTTAACACTAAGGCGACGACCGTAGATGAGGCTCCTAGCCGGCTACTCAGGCGAGGACTAGTGAGCTAGGGATGAAGGCTAAACAACCATGAAGGTCACAATAAACACAACAAGGTGGTCAAGACATGCAAGAAAACGAAGGCCATGGGAGTCAACAACCATCGAGCTAGGCTAACGAAAGTTTCAGTCACCAATTTAAAAAAAAACATCATTTTACTTTTCCATTAAATAAGCAAATCCCAGCATAAGTCCTAATACATTCTACCATACAAAAATGAAGAGAGTGTACCATTGCCTGATCGTCTTCTCTGAATGATGTTCCATGTGCTCCGTGGAACTCCCGCTCATTGACCATCGATACTTCACTGGTACCTCCCAACCAATGCTAGGGGTACTCTTCTTCCCCCTTGGCCCCCTCGAGCCACAAAGGGGCCACACACTCATTATCCAGAGATTTCGACTAGCTCCCAGGTCGCCTCACAAGGCCGAGCTACCACTCCTCACTGAGCTGGGTATCCCAACTCCCACAAGTTAAGTCAGTCAAGTAGATATTTTTGCATCATAACGTTATGCAAATAGAAGAATATCCTTCATCCTTCTCCTTCCTTCATTATATAGAGTTTTGAACTTCCTTTCTTTCCTAAAATCTCATTTCATTAAAGTTTAAAAAATAAATTCCTAAAAATTCCTCTCCATACAAGTGTCCCCCATCCCCTACATTCCTCCATAATTAAATTTCTTTACTTAATTAATTATCTTTATTTCCCTCACCCACCTAGAGTTACTCCTAGAATCACTCATAGGTGTCCCCAAATTCTCTTATAGGTTTTAATGGCTTTCCCTATTATTAAATTGCTAGTTCAGTTTAAATTAAAAAGCTCTTAAATGGTAGATGCTTTTTCTAAGTTTGACTTTCCTCTTTTTCGCTTATGTTCCCCTTTTCCCCTTTTCATGTTTACCTCTTTTCCTGGTTTCCTAATCTTTTAGATTTTCCCTCTTTCCCCTTTCTAATTAGAACTCAAAAAGGAAGGTATGGAAATTAACCCTTTTTCCCTTTTCTCATTTAATTAGTATTTTAAAATTATCAAAATAACAAAACCATTAATTCCCCTTTTTCTTT
>ML808824.1:33834-60566 GCA_009831015.1 Picea engelmannii
CCAATCACTTTGCAAAGAAGTCATCCTTCCATTCGAAGACTAAGCATATACAGTTGAGGTACCACTTCATACAATCCTCCTTGGAAGATGGACAATTGAAGCTAGAAAAGATACAGACTAGCCAGAATCCTGCAGACATGTTAACAAAGGGAGTAACTAGGGAGAAACTGAGTTCCTGTTCAGTTTCAGTTGGTCTTCAAGAATGAATATGAAAATGAGAAATTTTCCAGGTCCAAGAAGGTTTAGAGTCCAAAATATACAGCAGCGGTGGAGTTGTTGAGATCAGTCTCGAAGTGGGAGATTGTTGGTTGTGGAGCCTAATTATCTTCCTGATTTAGAGGTCCTTGCTTTCAACCGTGTTTATACCCCATGAAGTATTTACACCCCATAAGTATGTACACTCTTCCACGCGGGGGAGTGTAGAGGGGGGGTACCCCCTCTGCGGTGTTCGGGGGGGCTATCTCCCTGGCTGAGGGGTCTGGGGGCAAGCGGGCCCCCAGTGGGAGTTCGGGGGCGAAGCCCCCGAAGCAAAAATTTCCTTGTAAAATTATATTGTAATTTCATTGTAAATATGGACCGTTCATTATAAGGTCGCAGATCTAACGGTAGAGATTATGTTAGGGTTTTTCTCCCTAGAAGGCAACCCTCTTTTATGAAGGAAATGTATTGTGGCTATGGATGGTGGTGAATATTGTATTATGAGAGAGGAGACTGTGAGATAAAGAAGAGGAAGTTACAGCGGGTTTTTTTGTAGGTTGTATCCCTTCATTTGGTGGATAATAATAAAGGAAGGACCTTGTAATTTCTCTGGTGGACGTAGCCCACACTAGGTGAACCACATAAATCTATGTCTCTCTTGTATTGTGTGTCTTTTGTGTTTTGTTTCTGCATTTGTTTTATTTTATTGCTCCGCGGTCCTGTTTATCTAACAGAAGGGGGATATGAGCGGAGGAGGTTTACGAAGGAAGGGGATTATCATTCTATGAGGAATTTTATTTTGGAGGGTTCTCTTGGATTTTCACAGAGGTGAGTTTGAGTTCTGTAGTCGGGAAGGATTAGTACAGGGGGCACCGGTTTGCTGGAGGTTTTGGGAACGAGGGCCAGGATATCCATATGGTATCCTAGAGCTAGGAAGTTGTCCTAGTTGGTAGGGTGGAAACTGGGTTTTGGGTAGTGTTTGACATAGTTCAACAACGAACAACCAAAGTGACGGGGGAATTAGCATCAGGGAGAGGTAATTTAATTATTCTGTTGAGTAATTCTTATGCTGTGGATAAAATTTTAATTTTCTTGTCGAATATCATATGCTCAAATGTTGGTGACTGAATTATTTTAGTATAAGAAAGAATTATATGCTAAATTAGAATTAAATTTTGTATATTTTTTTACGGCTTCTACAATCGGGCCAACAAGTTATTTATGAACGAGTAATTCTTTATATGCTCACGATCACATTGGATTGCTTGGTGTTGATCAATCACCTTTACTTCCCATTCTTCTAACATGTTGCGAATGTGGTCGGGGAAAAAATATGCATAACCTTCCCCCTCAGACTACAAATACCTATTACTTCCAATGTTTCTTACCTCTACTACCTCTCCCTCACTTTGGAGTGGCTCTCAGGCGTCGAGGCATGTTGTAGGTTGAAGTCTCAGGGATGGTGTTCTGCTTGAGAATGATGTTCCTCATCACCAGGATAGGGTTCCCCACCTCTGGGACTGAAACTAAGAATGAAGAGTGAGTAAAACTGAGAAAAACATGACATATGCTCAAATATATCACCTCGCAAGAGTCCAAATGAAACTGTATAATGCTCAAAGAAGACCACTCTAGACCGTTGATTTTCTAGAAGTATCTGAGATGGGAATGTTTCCTTCCCTCTAGATCTAGAGTCCATAAAATCCAGGAACTTGACATAATTGTAGAAGTACCAGAGAAAACCCAAAGATGAGGTCGAAAGGACAGGGAATTAAATGGCTAGGGCCTTGAGAACCTCCATGTTTTAATGCACATGAGAGGGGTCGCGTGCGGACTCCACATGGATTCTAGATGTCTCCTCTACCGTGTTTTGATCACGTGGATTGATGGGATGTGTGGCACCTGCATTCGGGTTAAAAGTAATTAATATTAACCATCAACAAATTTAAATATAGATAAAAAAGAAAATGATAATTGAAATATAGATAAAAAACATAAATGGGTAAGAAATAGTAGAAATATTAACTTTATGATAGCCTTTTAAAAATGTCCATTTGCACTCCTTTTCAACTAACATCAATGTTGACTCTTATGGTATTTTTTGTAAATAAAAATATATATTACCTTGACTTAGCAGGAAACTTGCATGTATGAATATACATGATAACATGCCAGTTGTTCTTCCACTGTGGTGCAAACCAAAACGCATGGACGTGAAAATTGTTCATAGTTCCAGAACTTAAAGAAAAACTGACCATTTTCGACATAAAAACAAGGGGACTTTCCACATGTTATGCCACTATAATGGAAAACAAAACATGCGGTGGACTGAGTGCCCCAACCACCTATCAGGCCTGAACCTATTGGACCTGAACCAGAGACTAATGTAGGAAAAATTCGCAAAAAATTATCCATTAAACTAGAGAAAATAACCTATGAGAATGGTAGGCATGGGGCGAGATCGGGCGTTAATCTTGACAGATTTTGAAGGTGAAGGGATGAAAACAATTCGGGCATTGACCCTTCTCAGGATCGCTTGACAGAGAATCATACATGGAATCTAGACGTTTGCTACAAACACTCTCGCGATCTTTTTTCTTGGCCAGGTCCCTTCTCATCTCAAAGATTAATACCAGGTGGTCTTCCATGAGTCTGTAGGAGTCTGGAGTTGGTTGACTATGGTCGTATTGAGCATGGTTTTCTTCCATAGTGGCAGCGATGGAGTCATAGGCACTAGCAGAGTCTATGATGGGGACTTATTCCATGGAGGTAGCGGATTTGTGCCCCGAGTGGTCCTCTATAGGTAAGGCTTCTTATTCCACTATGCAAACCATCGCAACTGACTCCTGAAATGGACTGGTGGTGCAGGTGGTGGGTTGGTCCTCTAGGGCGGTTTAAGGTAGGAAAGGAAATAATTCCAACCAATTGGGAAAAAATTCTTCTTCCACTGGGCATCCACCATAGAGACTCTCAATGATGGGAAGACAAGGCTCATGTTGAGCCTGTGCGAACCAATGTTTCCTAGAGGAACCCGGATGGTCTGAGTCTGGAATGATACCTCGAGAGGCATGTCCCAAGATGTAGTGAATGCCATGGAGACCCTCTATATTGGGAGGAAAAGGATCTATAGGAGCATACACAGACCAGTTCTATGCCAAAGAGCCCAGATTCTCCCTGTCTGGTGTGAGATCTCGAGAGGCAGGCCCTGGGCGGTTATGTCGGCCAAACCTGCTATAGTAGTTCGACCCTCATTGGGGATTTCCTATTTATCGTGGCATGGCTACGCAGAGCAACATGAAAGATTAAATTTTGGTTGAGTAGGATGAATCTTGGAGAAGAATTAACATAATCATGTTGAGCTTCGGGCACAAGTGCCCCATATAAAACTTCCTGCACAGTGAAAATACCAGGAAGGTTGAGGCATTGATGGATCTCGTAGCCATTAGTGCAGGTGTAATGTCCATCTCTAAAATTATACTGAAGCTGAGGAGCCGATCCTGGGTTTCCATTAAGGCCCGACGCACTAAGACTTGGCTCTCATGCGGACTGACCATCACGATTGAACATGGGGGGAGGGTGGAGGCGAGGGGCTTTAAATTCCCTTTTGATCACCCCTTACATTGACGTGTGTGACCCATGTGTCACCTCATTAGGGGAATGTTGACTCTTATGTTAATAATGAATGTTATATTAATTGGAAAACTTGTTCCCATGACAATATTACAATATGATTTTTTTATTTTGAAATAGGGATAATTGACTTTTCCATTTCCAATAGTTAAAAGGATATTGATATGGACTAAAAATTATGGTTAT
Organism: Picea engelmannii; assembly: GCA_009831015.1. Taxonomy (NCBI): domain Eukaryota; kingdom Viridiplantae; phylum Streptophyta; class Pinopsida; order Pinales; family Pinaceae; genus Picea; species Picea engelmannii. Next base: position 37,849 of record ML808824.1, read on the forward strand.
GAAAATTAATGATTTTACAAAATTAAGAAAACAAAATGTAATTGGTTTGGATTATCGATAAAAATTTATGTTGAAGCATAAGTAAAAAGGAAATTTTATCTTAAGTAAATTTCTTTTTTAAAGTATTGGAAATCGTTTCCCTTGGATTATTACATTAAGAATAAATTTCTCTCCTCAACTTAGATTTGACATGCTTCTCTTTAAAAAAAAAAATTAAAACAAAATATCAGCATTGTGCTAACTATGTTATCTGATAGATACGAGGAAGACTTAGAAATTTATAAGTCATATGTTATAAAACATTTTAACTTTGAAAGGTAAATTTTAAGATTATAAGATTATGTATTGTAATTTTATTTTTTGTTTTTCATGATTAACAATATTTCTATATGCAATCAACTCAATATGGATGCATAAAATTTCTCTGTGTGGGATCTGTGCATAGGATTATGTTAGGCACTATATATATATAGGTCTCTTTCCCTTCCCAAGATGGTTCTTGATCTATCTGGTTCCTTCTATTAGAAGGAAATTCGGGTTAGCCTGGGTCTGCAGGACTCTATGGTAGTTTTTGTTCACAACCTCCTATCTCCTCAGTCAGACCATGCTTCCATTCATGGGGGTGGTTGAGTATTCAACCACCAATCCTTCCTTCATTAACGGATTCCTCTCCTTGGGATCCAGAGGGGTTTATCATTCCCAACAAGGGAAAATTCGGGGTCATTTGACATAATGAACCCTCTCTTATAGTTTTCCCATTCTTTCCTCCAGTGATATCATGGCCAGTACTTCAAGGGTTCACCGCCACGGTTATTCATTGGAAATATAAAAAATAATACATTTGCATCATTCACATGCCTTGGCATGGTAATCATAATTAATGATTAATTACAAGTTGGGGGAAACATTGGTGTTACAATCCCCTCCACCTTAAAATCAACACTATCCTCAGTGTTCTTTATCAGTAACACATGTCATGCCTTTGTCATTCAACTGCTTCAGAAATATTGACCCTCTTTCTTGGTTAGGTATTTTTCAGACTCTTGGCCCTCATCACCTATATTCAATAATCTTGGACAACAAGCATATTAATCATAACTTTCTTGTGTAAACATTTCACTATTGCATACAAATCAAGAAAATTTCATAACTTAGCACAATACTCATCTTTGCAGTTCGTGGATTCGTATCCACATGGATATCCTGTTTTCTTGGCTCACTACTTTTCCTAGACATACCTATTGTGTGCATGATCCCAATCAATAGTTTATAAGAATTATCAAAGTCTTCTCTTCCTTGCGGTCACTCACTCTCCAGGCCTAGGCTCAAGCACACCCTTCTCTACTACATAGTTCCTCGAGTGATCCTTCTTTCCTTTCCAAGGATTTCTCACAAAATAAGAATTTCAAAGAATTCATTAATCCTTATAGTCGAGGCATCCCTCATACTTTCTCTACCGAGGCATCCCTCTAGCTTGTCTTTCCACAACACAACATATTCTAGGTGATCATGGCTTACCACATGGTCCTCATGTACCAATCAGTAGCTCTTTTTTTTTCATGCTTTCCATCTTGACAACCTTCACCTATCCTCTCGAGACATATCTTTTTCGGATTACTAGTATCACAGGTATAAATAAATTATGAGATATTATCTTCAATTTCAAATTCAGAATTTTCTTGCAAATCTGTTACCCAAATATTTCCACATTCCCCATTTATTTTCAGATTTGTTCCATACATGAACCAAATTCAGAAGTATGGGACTTTCCTTCCCATAGTAGTTTATCTCAGCAGGAAATTTGTCTTCCTTATGGGCTTACGGCACTTCCATATCCAAGACCCCTTTTTCCTCCTACAACTTCGACATTCATCAGCTAAACAAATTGTTAGTTTTCATGCACATTATATTTTCAAACGATGCATGCTAACAGTCCAAGTCATTTTTATCTATTCAAGGGTACAAAGAAAAATGGAAGTATTATTATTTATGTAAGCATCCTTTTAACATACTAAATTTTCCAAATGCAATTCAAATATTAAATGACTTTAATCAATGTGCCAATATTCATGGCCACATTCATACCCAATGCACCCTTGCATTTTTTTCAAGCTTCCACACTTGGTGACAAGAACTTTGTTATCGTGTTTTGGAGTTTAACCAACCTCTTCACCACATGGTTTATTCTTTCTCATTAATTAATGCAATAAGACTATACTTCCTACTACAAACTAGTCATGATCCCAAATCAGTACGCCTGAAACTAAAATTTTCTCTTCAATGCACCCAAGCATTCTTTCTTCATTAGTGACCAGTGTGCCAACACTCATGGCCACCCAAATTTTATTTTCTTTGACACCTATACAATGAAATTAAAATATTGGAAGGTTCTCCTTCATCAATGGAAAATCCATTGTCTTCCCTTTACGCAACCATGCATTTCCTCGAAGCAATTCCATGCAATGTGATAACAATAAGCACCTTTATTCCCAATCTCCCTAGATTGGTCATTGTAACCATGGTACTCTTTACTCATGCATTTATTGCAAGGATTATAACTCTTCCTTGACTGGCATAGACTTCCTCTCTCTATTTCTCAAATTCTTCTTTCTTGAATCTTACCCCACTTGGGTAGCAATAACATACAACAACCATTCACAAATTATGTGCATATCATTAACATAATGAAATATTTTCAAAATGGATTCTTACCAAATCCATTCATACCTCATGCCACATATGTATGAACATTCTTATACCTGATCTGACTTCTAGCACCCTCTCTGATATTACCTCATCAATGGTGCTTTGTGGGGACTTTTAAATTCCCTTCAACAATATTTTAACAACCTTCTCATAGATATCCTTTGCTTGAATTTTTCCATGATTGGCAACTGTCTTTCTTAACAGCTCCAGTTTCATTCCACACATGATATACATCATAAATATGTTAGTCGTTGTGTAAAATAAAAATGCAAGTATCATAGCTTTCTAGTCAATAAAATATTTTCACATTTCATAATTCCAATTTTCTCTTATCCCAAAGAACACATTAGATAATAACAAAAGACTTAAGGGATTCTTCCCTTTTCTAACTTCTTCTACACCACTTGCAATTTTCATCCCAACTAAGTTATTTCTAAGGACTCTCTGTCTTTGCTTAACATCGTTTTAACCAAGCCTATTCGTTTAAACATACTCATTTATTCATTCTCCCTTTTCCAGCTGTAATTGTTCTCACAATTGCTCATCTAAGACGTACAACTCTGTAAGAAATTAAGAATCCTTAGGGTGGGAAAAGTGTTCCTCCTTTTTCCTTTTCCTTTCTTTTGAAATTAATCCTTGTTGAGATCTTCCTTCTCTTTTCCTTGAGCAACCTTGGTTAGGCCTCACCCTAACCTTTTTAAATGCATCAACATGCTTTACTAGCAACTTTTGCTCACAATGAAATATGAACATGTGCATTCTCCACATTTCCATTCAGTTATCAGAATGATCATCATTCATTTGTTAGTATTTCACTCATAAATTTTGTTGAAAAATGAAATCCAAAATTCCTATATATATATATATATATATAGAGAGAGAGAGAGAGAGAGAGAGAGAGAGAGAGAGAGGCTTGCATCCCATTGCTCAATTTCCATCAATCATTGAGGATGCGACTCTTCTCTCCTGATAGAGTCCTTACACAGTTCTTTCATAGGGAACTCCTTTAGCATGCAACTTACTTATTGCATATCCTTCACTATCTATGTTAGCCTCAACCTTGATTTAGTTCAGTTATTTATAAAATATTCCATAAGGAATATAAACATGCATCTTTGTTATGCATCCATATTATTCTTCCACACCCATTCCTTGTTTTTATAACTTACATCCATGATGCACTTAACCACATGCAAAATCTTAAATCATTTAACTTAAGATGGTTCACAATTGTCCTCATGTAGCCCTCAAAGGGTTAATCATGTTTCCTTTTGTCACAACAACAGAGTCTCCTTGCTCATTTACTCTTTCATCTATTTATACTAGCCTTTCCAGAGGGAATGAAACACATTCAACTCAAGCTATCATTCAAAACCAAACTTTCATGAATCCTCATAATAGAGTCGGCCATGCATCAATGGTATTCATTAAATCTTGAAAAGTATAATTCTTTCCTTACATTTCACTCATTTAGGCAGTCACATTGTGCCTTTAGTATAAATATTCCCATACATTATATATGTGCATCACTTGCACCGTTAATATCATTCATACCTAATTGGTACTAATATCAGTTTTCATATCAAGCAACCTCACAATGCATTAAATTAATGCACTCAAGAATATACAGACATAGCTAAACATTCATCATGCAAGCTCATTGTTTGTACCCTTTTCCATGTCCTTCATGGACATATCAAAATTTCAGATCCTTCTCCCAAGGATATTACTTCCATTCTTATGACAAGTTCTGTAGAGATGCTCAACATTGAGCTTCCCTCTCGGTTGGGAACTTGCATTCATTCACATGACATCCACCTGGATGTTTAACAGACGTAATCATAACTATGTTTCCCTTTCTACACGATAACAAATATCAAGAAAACACTCTTGCATCAACTTCCATGAAACAATTTCCCACTCATAAACACATTCTGGGAAATTATAACCATTCCCAAGGTAACAAAACAACCAATCTAGCTTCCAACTGGTCTTGATCAAAAAACCTTCTGATCAAGGAAATCCTTTTCTAGATTCCCCTCACTAGGGTCCAACTATATCTATATGGCTAACATCCACCACTGAATGTCAATCTGACCCATTGGGCATCTAGAAGTGCCCCAACACTTCCTTTACCACATTAAGATCAACATTTAATCAACCATTTTACCTTATTTATAATAAATTTTAATGTCTAATAACATTTGGGATATTTTCTTAAAGCCCAAATACAATTTCGAAGTATGTTACTTACTAAGTATTTTAATACATAATTCCAGAGTATCTTTAGACCATAATCATTCTTAACTATTACACCTATAACTATTTGTTCTGTTCAACAACAACTAGGGACAGAGTTCACTCTCCTCCTCCCACAATAATCTGGTAGATTAGTTTCATATCCACCAAGCAAGAGAGGCTAATGTGATTTCTCACTCAAGAACTCCATATTTATACAGCTTCATTTATCATCTTGATTAGAAAAACATTGCCCAACAATTCATGTATCTAGAAAAAAAAATTGTTTCTCAGCTCCCTTCGAAACTCGAGAGTTTCACATGCTCTCCCTTTTCATAGAATGGTCACCAAACTCATTCCTCTTGCATAGACAGATTCTTAAGTTAATAGGGACACACACTTCCCTAACACAACCATGATATTTTGAACTCACTCTTGTCAATTCACTCCTACCTTCATGAAGGTGGTTCTCAATCTATAAGGTTCCATTTTACATGCTTACTAGGTTATTCCAGCAACAATTTTCATTCATTATAGGTCAAATAAATTGACCTTACCACTTCCATGAATCCTTTGATTGTGAGGGATCTTACACATATACAAGGTTTAATCCTTCATTAAGATAGTAGTTATTACTGCTATGGATCCTTTTAATCCATTCACATCCAAGTATTGCTATTAGTGATCATCAACATAATCCCATTCCTGTGGGATTGGCCATGATTTCCAAGAAGAAATGGTAGGATTTCTCTGCCACAGACTAGCATGATTAGATATCATTGGGTATGATACCAACAGAATTTTAATTTGCATCCTTCTACTCAAGTAACTTATGAAAATATTTTTCGTTCAACAGTAATATCCTCAGTAGCCTCATCTTATCCTTGGTAACCTAATATTATGATTGTACAACAACATGTACAATTGCAAAGTGAAGTCAACTTCTTTATTTGGAAACATTAGCAACATACAATGCAGATTTCCAAAACATATATCAAGAGTAGAAGGACTCATTCCTTTCTTTAGTAGAGGTTTACTAAGCCTCTTAGGAAGGGGTAAAATAATGTGTTACCCCTTAAGGTCTTCTAATAATACTCATATGCGATTCGTGCATGAGCCCAAGAAGGCCAAGTGTTGTTTCCATGCTCTGATACCAATTTGTAACACAACCTACCCCTAAGTACCATTTCTAGGGGTGGGGTATCAAATTTCATTTTCCCTAAACCTTGTTACATCCATGTTTCAGGAATTCCATCGTGTTCTTTTCGTCAAGAGATTTCCAGCGACCATCACCATGCTCAAATCCGAGCTCATAATTAAGAGATAGGCCCTTCCTAAGTTCTTTGGGTGTTAAAAGTCAAGGGCCACATGGGTCCATATTGTACATATTATCTAGAATTCCCTGAAGTCCTGGAGCTCCCATTGCTCCTATATCTATGGTGGAGATCCATCCACCATTAATTTCGACAATGGATCTTCCTCCTCGTTCTGGTATATGCTTAAGGGTAGTTCAATGTTCGGTGCATCGACATAGAGAAACCATTTTTTTATCTACACAAAAAACCTCCTGGACTATCTAACTCCTGAAGTATCGTAACCTTTCCACATGGCTTCGGCCTTAGGGACCTTCGATCTCTCTACAACACTACACCCTAACTCTTCCAGAGTTCCTATTTCCTGAACTTCCGAAACACTGCCACGTAACTTTGACCCTTCTAGTTTATCCTCGACACCAAGCTCCAAACCCCCAGAGTCTAAAAGTCCCATACTCCAAGAGTCTCGATCACATCACTAACCACTTTGTCCAAAAGGGCACATACCAAAGGATGACATGTAGCAAGGGCCAGGGGTGACACGTGTCATGCTTTAATAGGAATATAGGGTCTATGAATTACACAAATCGAGGTGACAAGTATCACATTGATCATGGGTCCACATCACCCTAGATGGCATCACCATGCCATGTCACTCCATACTGATATCCTCCTAACATCCCTCATATCTCATGATCGAGATCCGACTACGTAGATCCATATATCTACGACTCTCGTTACTTCTAGAATTTGGAATTCGAGAGTTTTGCGATGCATAGTCCTCTTTTCTTCTGGAGTTGGTTAGTGCCAAATTGACCACAACCTAGATCTGAAGGCCAAGAAAATTCCTGAAGCATCATCAGATCGACGAATCTTGGCACTTCAGGCTTCTAATCTTATCGATACACCACACCTCAAATTCCTCGGAGTGTCGATTCATCGGAATAAAAGATATGGTGCCACGCGTCTCCTACCTGTGAATGGATGATATTTACTCCTTCATTTGTGAATTCATGACTCTTCATGCCTTGAAGACTCTCGACCAAGTTCCCCAGGAGTTTCAAACCTCAAGACTACAGGATGTAGCGACACATGTCCTTAATGATGGACGATTGCGATTTACTCGATTGGTTGCAACTTTGGGATTCTTCACACTTTGAAGACTCTCATCCAAATTCATTTGGAGTGTCAAACCTTTGGACCCCTATAATATCCTACCTTGTATCCTCCACATGTGGAAACTCCGTCACTCAACACATGGATCCCCACGTGTTCTCGATGTGACACACATATTCTTTGGACCGAACGACCGAAAGGGGTCCTGAAGGATCCATAGATCCACGGTCCACATTACTTTGCTACACCTACCTTATAGGTTTTTGAAGTTAAAACACCCATGTCCTCTCAAATTGGTCAACATCAGGATAAATATATCATAGATCCGACTGTTGGATTAGATCTCGGGCATCCTCAGATCTACGGCCTAGATTAAATTTGAGCTCTGGGACTTCAGAGGATCCGTATCCCTTACAAAAAATACCAGTATCCATAAAAATTGCAAAGACTAAAGGAGTCAAGGAGTTAACACATGCGCTCCCTCGCCCAATCCAACAGTAATGACAGACCTTGGATCCTCCCGAATAGATCTCATCCACTCGTCTTCCAAACGAAAGGATCTTCCCTTTCCAGACTTAAATCTCAATATCCTTCCTAAGCTTTGCCAATTCTGAAAGAATTAGCAGATGGTGTGCACATTGCGTTCTTTCTCCTGAGATTAACAAAATCCTTCTCCCAGGAGACTCAAAATAGTTGGGAGTGTTAAAAGGCACATGGGAAACTATGCCCAAGGTCGACGAACTCACAATTCATTTTCTTAAACTTGATCCACTACAATTCTCGAGTATTTACATGTACAAACCATATAGTTTCTTACTCACTTAAATACACAATCAAGAAAATATAAAGGGACACAGTATAATCAATAAGAAAACATGTGCATCCCTAAAACATTCACATGATATCCAAGTTTAATTTACAGTTACAGTTCAATTACACAGGATATGAGAATACATATCTATTATAGGTTGCCACCAACTAACTAACTGTGGGTGCTTGCCTTTCCACCCAACCATAGGATCGAGGCATTCATTCTTAGAACTCTGGCCACCCTTGTGTCAAGCCATGATATCACTAGGTAAATTTATACCATTACTCAGAGATCCTTTCTCTATCATGGCATCCCTATGAGGTTTATCAAATGCTTCCTCAGCATTAATATCGTGGCCTTCCTCTTTTTTATTCATATCTGGGTCATGTGTTCCCTTTTGTGCATGCACTCTTGTTTGATGTCTTTCATGTTCTCTGGAGATCCTCCCACGCTCCACTCCACTATCTGTGCATGAATCCCCCCACTCCTTCCATTCCAAAGATGGCTCTTAACCTATCTGGTTCTTTTTTTCAAAAGGAAATACGGGTCAGCTTGGGTCTGCAGGATTCTTTGGTACTTCAGGATGACAACCTCTTGTCTCCTCAACCATACCATGCTTACATTCATGGGGGTGGTTGAGTATTCAACCACCAGTACTTCCTTCATTAACTGATTCCTCTCCTTAGGATCCAGAGGGGTTTATCATTCCCAACAAGGAAAAATTCAGGGTCATTTGACATAATGAAACCTCTCTTATAGTCTTCCCATTCTTTCCTCTAGTGATATCATGGCTAGTACTTCAAGGATTCACCCCCACATCCAGTCATTGGAAATATAAAAAATAAAACATTTACATCATTCACATGCCTTAGCATGGTAATCATAATTAATGGTTAATTACAAGCTGGGGGAAACAAGGGTGGTACACTTGCGATCATGTAACATGTTTTCTGGACCATCTCTGGTAGAATTGAATCAATATTAGTTGTGTGTCTCCCCTATGGGTGTGGAATTTCTCATATAGGTTCACTTGGCCCTTCTTTTTCCCATACTTACTTGGGCCTCAAGATCCTTTAGATATTTCCTTACCCTCAAGGGACAATTCTATGAGTTTTTGGATGTCCTCTGCATGAATTGGGTATCTTTTGTCGAGCCATAAGATCTTGTCGTGCACCCGACTGAAACTTGGTGCACCATGAAACCTCACTAGTGGTCCCAAATACTAGTAGATCCCTAAGGTGCATAATGGTTTAATTAAACAATTTGATGAAGTCCGATTTTGAGACAAATTGCATTCCCCCCAATGAGTCTGCAACCAAGTCCCAAAACACACTAATATTCATTTGAGGAAACAATACTTGGTCAGTCAGGTTGAGGTCAAGGATTTTTTCTTGCTCAGCCTTCCCCTTGACATCGCCCATGACCTTGACCCTGGGATCATATGGTTCATTTGAAATTTCCTCTTTGGGATTCGAACTTTGGCTTATGGATACTCTCGGCGTTTTGGCTCTAGAGAATTGATAAACTATATGGGTTAGGGGTTAGGGTCGCGACTGGGGAGTGAAGGACTTCATATATTAGGCTAGGGTGTAGATATCTCAAAACAAAAGGTCGATGAGATAAACAGTGAGTCTCTCCCTTGGGTTCGCGATATATTATAAATGGGATAACTAGAGAGCCATGTAATCGCTCATAAAGACACTCATCATTAGGCCAACAACACAATCTCAGGCTCTGGTGTCTGATGAGATTGATATCGGGGTCAAATACCTAAGGTTGTATTTGGATTTAAATAATATACTGGAAGGGACATGGTCAACCCGAGGGGCTTACCGTTTTAACGGTTGAGAATCCCTATGGAGATATCGATGGCATCTATGTGTATTGCTTGTTTATGGTTTGAAGGAATGTTCTGACAGGTTACTATAGCTACCATAAAGGGTATGAATGGATAGTATGTGAGTGGTACATGGGATGTGATACAGTTTGGATTCGTCCCCCTCAGACCATAATGAGGGTCTCCTTCATGTTTAATGACCTCATTTAATGTAATGGTGACTCGTTTGACCCTGTGCAATTGAGTCAACATTTCTTCACAAAAGAAACACTTAGACGGAAATAAAAATCATATGTCGTTGCACCACTATGCACACTCCGACATTATTAAATGTATTAAAGAAATTACTAAAAATCAAAATCTAACTATTGTACAAGCTCCCTTGGAGTAGAGCAACATTCCTTTGGTTCAAACATGAGAAATGTAAGGCTTCAAATGGGAGCCATTCACCCAACCTGGTTGAAGGATACCGTCCAGTTGTGTTACCTTGACTGAACCAGACTGTTGGATTTCCGCAACTATGAATGGACCCAACCAATGCATGTGCAACTTGCCTAGATTATTCTGATACAAACTATCATAGAGTAATACTTTATACCCTTTGGTAAATCTTTTGGGATTGATATTCCTATCATGCCAAGCTTTATGTCTAGCGTTTTCAACTGTCTAATGAAAACCTTCTAGAAATCACACTTCCTCAAGTTCTTGCAAGTCTGCACTCTGTTGTGCAACTGATTCGTCATCTGTCATGTGTGTAGCATGTGCTATATAGAGATTAGGGGTGATAAACTCTATAGGTACAACAAATTCTTTCCCATAAACTAACTAAATTGGGGTATAATTGTGTAGCTTCTTTGTGGTAGTCATGTAATCCCAGAAGACTATTAGAACTCTATCATACCAGCCTTCCTTGTTTTATAAACATACTTCTGTCAGTCCTCTTTCCATAATTTTATTGAATCCCTCAACTGTATTGTTAGCTTGTGGATGATAGGGACTGCTCTTATGGTGATGTATAAGGAATTTTTTTGTTAACGTTGTGATTGTGTTCTTGATAAAGTGACTACCTTGATAACTAGTCAGGAATCTAGGACATTCAAACCGAGTAATGATATTTTCAAAAATAAATCTAGCAGTTGTATCTATTGATAAATCTTGAAATTCCTCTTCTTCAACCCATCTCGTGAGGTAATTTGTTGTGATGATGATGTATCTATCCTTTGAATTCTTAGTGATCAGGTTGATCGGTCCAATAAAGTCAACAACCCATTTCTCAAATGCCTGAAGTGATCTAACTAGATGAAGGGGTAATTCATCTCTGCATGATGGATTCCCTACTCTTTGGAAGGTGTCACAAGATCTAGCATACTCTTTATCATATTTAAATAACGTATCCCACCATAATCTAGCTTGAAGTACCTTTTGTGCAGTAGATTTACCTCCAACATGTCCTCCCGCAAATCCACTATGGAAATCCCACAAGATATCTTGCCTTTCGTGGTTCAAGACACATCTTCTGAGGATGATAACTAGTCCCAATTTTTAAAGTTCTCTTGCAATTAGTTGGTAGTCTGCTTCCCGAAACACCATATGTGTTTTTTGGGTTGTAGAGTATGTTTCTGGGAAGGTCCCTGTACTGATGAATACAACAATGTCTTCAATATACTCTGAGATGGCCTCAATTTAGAATAGATCTGCATCTGGGAGCTAATCATCTACTGCTCCACAATTTTCCTCTGATTCCAAACTGGAAAGGTTCCCTAGACCAATGTTTCATATTCCAAGTTTGACAATTACTTCGAATGAAAACTCCTGAAAGAGAAGTAGCGAGCTGCAAATCCTTCCTTCAAGTACTAGTTTATTTACTAGGTACTTCAACGCAGAGTGATCAATAAAAAACTTGAACTGAGATTATAACAAATAGTGTCTAAACTTTTTTAATGCATAAATCATAGCTATACCTTCCCTTTCAGTGGTCGTGTAGTTGCATTCATCTTGCGAAAGATTTTGGCTAGAAAAATAGATAGGATGGTCCATATTTCAGAATATCCCTACATGTTCCTTTAACAGGTTGTATATTGTCCAATCGTCCATGTATACCTCTACAAAGTTGTAGATGAATTCTTGAAATGATGCTATTATGATCCGAGAGAAGACTGTAGGGGCATTATTTAAGACAAAGGAAATTTTCTTGTATGTGAATGTTCCCCACTCAGTTATGAATGTGGTACTATTCTCGTCTTCATTTGCAATTGTGAATTGGTGATATCCTGAGAATCCGCCTGTAAACGAATAAGATTATTTTCCCACAACCCGATCTAACACTTTGTCACTGAAAGGTGTTCGAAAAAGATCGTGCACATATGCATAATTCATACTTATGTAGTCCACACAGACCTGAATGTCTTATGTATCCTTCTTTCTCTAGATAACTATGGGAATAATCCACTATGCTTCTTGGATTGGGAAAATAAGTCTTTCCGCAAGAATTTTGTCTACTTCCTTCTTCAAATTTTATTTTATTTCAGGATTAAGTAAATATGGCCTATGATTTACAAGTTTTGAGTCGAGTTTTAACTCAATTTTTGTTTCTCCCATGGATCCTTTTATACCATTCAATTCTGAGAACGTTTTCGGGAAAAAGTCCTCATACTCCCACAATGGGCTATAGACTTCATTCATAGTCTTCTCATCTCAATAATCTCCTATGGAATCTATATTAGGATGCTTTGTACTCCCTATATTATTTTTTCACAACTTTAGTGGATGGTTATAGGATCTATAGGTGTGACTAGGTATAGTATCTTGAATCTCTCTACTTTCTTCGATTTCTTTACTGGTTGAGTTTCTAATTTCTTCTAAGTCATAAGGTTTTTCAATATCTTTATCAAATTTGCAGCAAGCTATAGGTAGCTTATGAAATTAATGAATCAGAATAGATTGAATCAATTGAACATGGTCAACACATACTACTAGGTTTGATCTTTGTTTGCAAATATTAGTAAAAACCATTTCTCAGATTCTTTCAAGGACTGTGTTGAGCTGAGGGTACTTACCTGTAAAGGAGAAGTACTTGAAAAACTGGTCTTGTAAGGTCTGCCAACAACTTGTTTGTCTTCTGGTCTCTTCATGTATGTTCCAAGATTTTGGTATTGGACCCAGTGAGTGGAGAAATACTTGGACCCATAGATGAGAGGGAACTTCTGCAACTTGCCACTATTTTAAACAATGCTCAATATGCACTTTGGGGTCAGACCATCCATCGAATAGTTGAGCATCTTGAAAATCTATATTCATCTCTTCTTTTAGATGATCCCTGATTTGGAATTGACATTGGATGTCTTGCTTCATGTCTTCCCACTCCATAATCAAGGCTCTGTGAGTGGCCCACCATCTAGTGGGGGTATCCTGTAAGGCTAAGTCAATAACTTAGATCCTTTGATCCACTGTTATTTTTTATTCCATATTGGTAAGAAAACTATATACCTATGAGGTACCATCATATGTTGGGTGTTCTATGATCTTAGTTCCAATCCATCTCACTGCTCTGAGAGTTGCATATCATCTTGAGAATCGTTCGTATGAGCCTTGCTTCCAAGTGTCAAATGCTAATTATGAATCCTTCAGGAAAATGTATGCTTCTCCAACTTATCGATCCATCTGTAGTGGGATTTATGTAATCCAATCTCGTTCCAGCGGTTAAGGTGTATAATTGATCAAGAGAATATGAATACATATTGTTGTCCACTAGTTTAGTGTATCTAGGCCCTAAATATGGATCTAAGGGTTGAACCACTTTTATCCCATCCTCTTCAAATGTCATGGTGTCCTTCCTTAGATCAATGATAGCATAATTTTCATATACCCAATCAATTCCAAGTAGAGTAGGGTAGGGATCCTTTTCTCTCATAATTTCCATTACTTCGAAATCAACTGTGGTTTTAACTCCTGCAACATATATTTATACATTTTCCAACCTTCCTACTGGTAAAATGCAGTACTAGTTTTCCATTCTCAATTGGATGGGGGAATACACTAATTAAGGTTTTCCCAAAGCTTCTCAAATATTTTTGGGTAGGATGTTGATATCATATCCCAAATCTAGCATGACATCCTTAATTTCAAAATCATCTAGCTCGGTTTCTAACCTAAATTATTTTCCCGTTCGCACCTTTCTTCTTTGTATTCTCTGGGTATTATTCTTAGGGAGGTTGGTTTTTATGATGGCTTATGGGGTTCCCTCATTTCCTAGTATTAGGTAAAAGGTGTTGTGCAACTTATCTGTAAGTTGGTCATCCCTGAGGATATCAAATAAGAATTGAAAACAAAGGCTGATTACATTTTGATACTGCTCAGTATGTCTCTTTGGAATCACACGGTTTCTGGGTGTTGGTGGTGAGATAGGGGCTTGCGAAAGTTTAGGTTGAAAGATGAATTTAGGGGAATTCTCCACTATTTTTGGAGTAGGGATAGTCTCAAATATTTTTATGGGATCTTTGAAGAACAATTTTTGTTTCAAAGGGTCATACATGTCATCCTTGGGAGCTTCTTTCTGAATCTTGGGCTGGTTGTTTGCATCTGCCCCAATTTTTTCTCCTCCAGAAGTAATGATGTTGATTTTAGGTAGCTATCCCTTAATTCCCATTTTTAGTTTTGATCCTATGAATTTATCTCTTCGTTGACGAACCTAATCTTGCCATTTCATGATCAGTTCTGGGCACACTTCGGTTGAATGGGCGTTAGTTCTGCAATGAGAGAACTATGGTCGTATTGGGTTAGGGAAATCTATGCCCATGTGAACTTGTTCATTGTAGTTGTAACATATACCCTACCCTCTTCCTCCATTTCTTCCTCCTCTGAATCCACCTCTTCCTCCACCTCCCTAGCCTCTTCTAATTCCTTAGGGAATTTCGTTTATTCTAAATGTTGTTTGATCTAATCTGTCAACAAGGTCATCCAACGCTCTACATTGATTTGTAGCATGTGTTGTAGATGAGAATAATTCACAATGTATTGTATTGGTCATAATCGTATACTTCTCCATGATAGAAAACTATCTCGATGCATGCCCATGTGTTCGAAAAATATCACAATACTCAATTGGTTGAGATGTTTGATTTCTAGGAAAGGCATGGTATATCCCTAGTGCATGGAATGGTGGAGTCATAAATACTTGCAAAAATCCTCCTGTTGGTCCTGGTGAGGGTCCCATCGTATTGTGAGGAGGTCCCAATCCCCTCATCCATGAACATTTATTTTCTAGATTCCCCTCTATGTAGCATCCTATGCACCAAACCTAAGGTTGTCCTAGTCTTGGTATAGTTACTTCTTGAATATTCTTGGTTAGTGTGGATATTTTTCCCTGGAGTTACATAAAATGTATGTCCACTAGAGGTCTGGTCACTCTTGGACTCCCTGGATAACCTTCCATGGCCTCAATTTTCATCGACTATTCCAAGGTTTCTTTTAAGGTGGCTATCTATTATTGTGTTAGAGGAATTCTCGTTAGAGGTAGTAGTCCTTGGATGTACCATTCCCTTTGGTGATCTTTGTGAATTGGATTCACTAACCTCTCAATACCATCTTTAAATTTATCACTATACTCCCATGCATATTCTCCTTCCCTTTGTTGAATCTCCCACAACTCAGAGAGAGCTTGTTTCTTTGACTGAGGTAGTTTGAATTCAGTGATGAAATTCAAATGAACTTTGGAAAGGGTGAATTCTTGTCCTTGCACCCCTGGTACAATAGCCTTCATGTACCATTTGAGGGCACGACCCCTCAGGGTAGTATGAAATTATACTAACTTGTTTGCATCGAGAGTCCCTCTATATTTCCAGATGGCTTCACATAGGAACCAATGTTGCTCTACATCCTCGTCCACTTTACCCAAAAATTCTTGGTATCAAGCAATCAAGCCTCCCGTATTTCCATTTGTCCCAGGTCTTACTATTCCTATTACAATGAAACCTAATGGCCCTGGTTGCGATATGTCAGGGATCCCAATATCCTCCCAGTATTTACACTTATAGACTATGATTGACCGACTGAATGAGATGGAATAGAACTAGCATACATATTTAGTATAAATCTTACCATGGGTTTAGAGGGAACCTGGGTAACGGGTGATTCGAGGCTGGTTCCACTAAATTATGGGTTGGTTTCTTTGATTTGGGGGGTCTCATTTTCTTCCTCTAGAGTAGCCTTATCAGCCTGATTCTCGATGTTTCCATATATCAGGGTTGAATCTTCTCAGTATTCAGCAATATCTAGACCCACTTGATCTTCCCTTGTTTCTACACACTCATCTTCTTGTCTAGCAACCTGGGGACTCCTTTTTCACTGTGCTTCCCTCTAATGTAATCTTAGACTAGATAATCTTTCTTATATTCTTACCTTCCTCAACTCTTCCTTCTTTCTTTCAATTGTTCCTCTTGATCCAATTTCTTTCCACAACACCTCATATTGCTTTGTTTCTTTCCTTACCTTTCCAAGCCACCACTTCTCAACTATGGTGTCTCTCCTCAAGGCTCGTTCATTTCTTGTGTTTTTTTCTTGATCTTCCACCATCTATCAAAGAACCCTTTCCCATTCTTAGGTCATGATCCTACCCCAAAATGACCCTAACCCAAGCGTTGTTGTTTAGGTTGCCATCTCAATCGAGGGAATAGTTAACATTCCCTCCTCCATCAAGAATTCTTTGATCCATAGGGGAATTTCCCTCAACAGTCTCCCCCATGCATCTTTCTTGAAAATTTATTCCTCCCGTGAAAACGATTAGTGATTCTCAGATGCAAAGTCAATAATATACCCTTTTAGAGTTGTGTTAACCCATAAATCAATTGCTCATGTAATTTGGTGATCCAACCGATGAAGTGTCGTGATCTTCTCTATGTCCCAAGTACAAGTCTTCTTGACACGTTCTTTGAATTCAATATCTTCTTGTATCCTATCTATCCAATGGAAAAACTCTTCCAATAATTTTACTTAGAATATAACATAGTGTTCAGTCGATCTTTCTGATTAAAATACACAATATCTTGTATCGCTCACAATTTTACCTCACAACTCTTTTCCTTCAATATAAATGCATCACAGTTTCGTTCCCACAATTGCTAAATGTCATATCTATATATACACAAAAGCATTCTCCTTACAAGTTCCCTTTTAAAGCATAGGTCCCGACAATAGAACCATTTTGTTGGAACAAAAGTGATCAGCCCAAGGTCCTCTTCAGGTTACCCAAAAAATGTACCAATGTAGTCTAGTGCGTTGGCATTTGCATCTTCCTGGGAGGGAAGAAGTCTCACACGAAGCGCAACTGAGATAAATAGGAGAGGGAAGGGTAAGGAGAATACTCAGACAGATCTGCAAAGTATCTAGATTCATATTATTCTTTTGCAAGATAGCTTAAACCTGTTGCAATCTTGAACATTTCCTAACTGACAATGGGGAAACAAAGTTGCATCGACATTCAGATGAAATTTATATTCCTTTATGCATACTATATCTAAATGATAACATAACATACATTCAATAGAATCAGAAGGATAAATACACAACATATTTTCAAAATAATTGGGTCTCCCACTATATTATCATATAGTAGGTTTCTTTTCAAAATACAAGATCAACTTGAGTCACATATACAATTGGTCATGCCAAAGATAATAAGAAAGTGTTTTTTCACTACTGTGAGACAAGGTTATCTCAGTCCCTTGCTCATTCCAACACTACAATATTACATAACTCTATTACATTATTATTCTGGTTCCTAAACTAGATATCAAAACTTAGCTAAGCTAACAACAACATAAAGATGAACTAGAATCGGACTTGGATTCGACCTTTCCCAACCTCTATAAGCTTAACCAAACTCAGCAGCAACAACAACAACAACAATAATAATAACGATAATCCCCTTTTACAATCATATTGATCCCATATCTATAATTTTATCCATGCTTCCTGGTTGAGAACCTGAGATTTCTCTCCTCTTCTTGATTCAATTGCAACCTCTTTCTCCAAAAGTGGTGTTGCACTGTCCTTCGAACTGTTTTCTATTTTAACTATTTCTTGTTGTTCATTCCCTCTTATATTCTTTCTATTCCTTCCTTTGGTCAACTGTTTGGTTCCAAAATAGCTTGCACAACTTCTGTTCACCAAAACAAATCTTTGAAATAACTTACACAACTTCTATTTATCAAAACGAAGGACCCAACAAGAACCAATGCATACCCCTCATGCATATTCCACCATACAACATCAATATGCCTCAACCATGTACAATCAACTCAACGATATGAGATATAAGAACCATGTCATGTGATAAATGAAATATGAGAGTGCTCCTCACTCATCCAAGTATCCAAGATATACTGGATCCAAATACCAAACCAACCATACCAAGTATGACTCAATCATACACCATACCATGACAAAAAGTAACTATAAAAACAAGTATACAACCATACAAATACCTCTATAGATGGCATGAAACTATGAGATGTTGACCTATAGACTTCCTTCATACCTTTAGGGACTTGGTACCAACATCTACTAAAAATTCCATAATCTTTTCACAGATACACGACTTTCTCTTCTACAGCCCGTGGATATTTGTGCTTTCCTCTACTATATCCTATGTACATCTACACCCTATTGACCTACAACTCATTGATACCTTAGAAACTAGGGTTTGTTACAACCCTGAGACTTTCACCTCTAACGCTCCTTTGCTACCTCAGAAAAAATGTCGTCACAACCTTAGCAAAATATCACTAGCTCACAAGATAGATAATCAATGAATGAGTGTATCGATGTAATTTTGAGAGACTCCTTGAGGTGTTTATATAATTTTTCATAGTAAAATATTTTCTTAATTTAGGGATTTCTTGTTGCAACCAATTTACCCTTTTACTAAGACTTGTAACCAATTAGGGACTTCTTTACCAATTCTTCGGGGCTTACAACTTCACAAAGTCATATCTCCCTACCCCTGAGGAACTACGTGGTGTTCCATATATCACTAGAAATGGAACGAGGAGTGTTATCCATTTATGGGTGTCTTTCCTACATTTACTCTTTCCATTATGTCCATATTCCTCATTCCACTTCGGTTACCAAAACCACACCATTGAGGATTTTTCAAGGGTTGACATCAATGAAAACCAAATTATCAACAATACCCCCCTTTGGCATTGATGAAAAAACTTAATCATGACAAAATGTATGCCCATGCTAACCCTATGAAAATCACTCCCCCTGTCTACATGCTTCTTTCTCTCTATCTCCATGCATTTCTCTATATCTACCCCTTTGACATCAATGGAAAAGGGTAATCCTCCTCTTGGGGATGCTCCCCTTGTCTATAGGCCTTTGTTGTCTCTACTGAATTTTGTCTTCATGGTTCTTCCTCATGTAACTCTCTGATGTATATGGAAATAATTCAAAAGAATTTGTTACTTGAACTCTTCAAGAATTATGTTTATCTCTCCCTGTCTTGTTAAATTTGATGTCATGTGGATCACTCTGGGGTAGAGACTATTCAAAGATCATGTCGCAGATACTCAAAATTTTCCCTTGTAAGAGGTTTTGTGAATATATCTTCAATCTTCTCTTTTGTCCTGACATACTCTAGCTTGATGTTCTTCTCTGTATCATGTTACTGTAGAAAATGATATTTGGTTGGACTATGCTTCATATTAGAATGAATCATTAGATTCTTGGATATATTGATTGCACTAGTGTTGTCACAAAGTATTGTAATGGGCTCATCATACTTTACTTGTATATCCTGTAAGGTCTACTTCATCTAGAGAAACTGAGTACATCAAGTCACTGCTGCAATGTATTCTTCTTATATTGTGGACACAGATATTGATGACTGTTTCTTTCTTAACCATGATACAAGACACTCTCCAAACTAAAAAGAAGCTACACTTGTACTTCTTATATCATCAATGCAACCTTCCCAATATGAACCTGTGTAGGAAACAAGTGATATATCCTTCCCTTTTGGATACCATAATCCAAACTCTTATGTACCTTTGAGATATCTCAATATCCTCTTTACCGCCATAACATGTGATTCCTTTGGTGCTTCTTGAAACCTTGCAACATGTCCAACTACCTACATCACATCTATTATAGAAGTTGTCACATAGAGTAAAATGCCAATCATCGATCTGTACTGTCTCTGATCTGAGTCCTTAGAATCATCATCCTTACTTAACCTACAACTGGTTTGCATAGGAGTACTGACTAGTTTGCAATATGTCATTCCAAACTTATTCAACATTTCTCTGACATATTTGATCTGAGAGATAAAGATATATTTGTTTCTCTGATATATTTGAATACCTAAAAAAAAAAAAATCTCCAAGCAAAGACATCTCGAATTCATTCTGCATGTCTTTGGAAATTTTTTGACTCATCCTGTCATCATCACTTCCGAAGATAATATCATCAACATAATATTCAATTATTAGGATGTTATATGGACTTACCTTTAAGTAGATATTCTTGTTTCCATTTCCTTTCTTCAACCGTTGATGTTGTAGGTATCTATCCAATCTTGAATACCATTCTCTCTGGGCCTTATTGATACCATATAAGGCCTTCTTCAACCTACAAACATAATTTTCCTTCTCTGATAACTGAAATCATTTTGGTTGCTCAATGTAGAATTATTCCTATAGATCTCCATTTAGGAATGTTGATTCCACCTCCATCTAGTATAATTTAATATTTTTGGAACATGCATAAGCTAGGATCAATCTGATTGCTTCCATTCTAGCAACTAGCAAAAATGTCTCTTGAAAATCTATACCTTTAATCTTAGCATATCCTTTACATATCAATATTTCTTTGTTCCTGGTAACATGCCCATCCTCGTTCAACTTTTTTTTGAAGACCCATTTTATACCAATAACATTATTGTTCTTCGGTCTTGGAACCATTTCCCAGGTGTCATTCTTCTCTATCTGATCTAACTCTCCATCTCATCAGGGGATCAAATTTTGCTCAAAATTTCAAAGTGCTCATAATCCCTTCAAATCAAACGAGAGTGTATGTCTCATCATTGCGAACCCAACACAACTCGTTTGGGTTCAAATGGACATCGGGAGCAAGAGATATCGCGTTCTATTCAAAATGGCAAACAGGCAAAAAACGAATGCTGACTGTATAGTCCGTACAGTCCGTATGGACGATGATGTGGCAGGCCGTATGACATGTGGCAGACAGTTATTGGACAGTTGGCATGTGACATGGTTTGTTGGCAGCGAATGGGATGGTGACACATGGCCCAATCAATGGCCGCCACGTGTCACCTGTTTGTTGGTTAAAATCTTTGCACTCGGCAGGAGTCGACCCCGTGACCTCCGGGGTAGGGTAAAGATTTGGGAAAGGCTGCCCAACTGGTGTGCCTACACATGTTACTTGATATATATATGTGTTGTAATATATTTAACATTGATAAATGTATGTTGGGGCATGGACCAGGCCGGGGCTAAGCCCCGACCCGTGGTTATATGTTGTATTGTATACAACCGGTGCTACGGCGGTTAGACCCACCATAACATATGTTATAACCGTTTGAATGTGTGCAGTTTGATATGACATGTGACCAACATATATATGC
This sequence comes from Picea engelmannii, assembly GCA_009831015.1. Classification (NCBI taxonomy): domain Eukaryota; kingdom Viridiplantae; phylum Streptophyta; class Pinopsida; order Pinales; family Pinaceae; genus Picea; species Picea engelmannii. The sequence goes on from ML808824.1 coordinate 59,514, forward strand.
ATGCGTGTTTAAACATTACAGTTATATCAATGGTTTTAAACTTAAGCCCTGTTGTGTTATAGTGCACGGTCATGTGATGACCATGTGTCCACGGGCCTTGGTAGTTAAGGCTGGCGCGTAACTGTTCGATAGTTTGGACCGGTTCTGGGGTTGCGCCCGGTGCCAAGTTTTTACACTTTAAATTGCGTGTGGGCTAGGTTGAGCTAGGAGAGGTGCATTTTGTAGATGCAAAGACAACAAGCTTGAAGGGGAGACTTCTAGGAAGCCTATCTACTTCAATTTTTGGCCAAACGAGGTGCCAAAAAAGCCTAGCTAGGGGTTTTTGGACGTTCTGAAGCCATTGGAGGAATCTATTTGGCATTTTGAGCATTGTAAAGAACATTTTTTTAGCACTTTGAGCAAATAATACAAATGATCCATTGGAAGTTGGACCAGGAGATGTAGCCCAAGAGAGGGGTGAACTCCTTTATCATTTGTTGTGTTATGCGTTTTTTGTTCATTGATTATGCTTCTATTTATATGCATCTTGAATGATGAAATCCTATTAAATTTGTTTTTACAAAGTTGATCCATTTTCATTTTAACACATAAATTTAACTTGCAAATATTTTCAAGAATACAAGTCTTCTTCATTTTTAGATCAAGTTGGTATCAGAGCTTAGGTTTTTGAAGACTTGATTATTTGCAAGTGTTTTGTTTTTTGATGCTCACAAGGTTGAAACTCACAAGAGGAGAAGGTCAACTTGTAGAGCCAAGTTCTCATCCTTCAAGGAGGAAGCATATACCATCACTGCAAGTTTCAAGGAGGCATTCACCAAGTATGGCTCATGAAGAGAGTCATGAACATGTTCCTGCAGAAGATGAAGATCTCAAAAAATATGTCATGGAAATGAGAGAGATGATGGAGATATTGATAGAAAGGAATACAAGGTTGCAAGGTGAAGGCTCCAACCCTTCAAAGCATAAGGGAGATAGTGGTGATAAAACTCCAAATGGAAATGGAGGGAATGGTGCTTCTCCACCACCCTCTCCTCCATCTTCTTCTTCTTCTTC
>ML808824.1:72926-102542 GCA_009831015.1 Picea engelmannii
TATATATATATATATATATATATATATATATATATCATTTGAATATTTATTATACACACTAATTTTGCATGATTTTTTGTAATTATGAAGTTAGATTTTCCCCCTAACTTTCTGCAGAATGTTGTACCAAGTAGTAGTAGAAATGATGTTGTACAACTTGAGCAACATGAAGCAAATGAGGATCTCATGGAAGAAAATTATGGAACAAATCAAGCTAATGATCCCATGGAAGAAGATGATGGGACAAATCAATTGATCCAATATTTATTTTCTCAGTTGGATGAGGATGGGGATAGTGATGGTATTTATGATGGAACTCTATTAGAAAAGGAAAATAAACAACTTTATAAAGGCTTAAGATAAAATTTTCTCTCTGCTACATTTCTATTGGTGAACTTAAAGGTTATGAATCATTTGTCGAAAACTTGTATGACACAAATACTAAGGTATGTAATATGTTTCATCTCATATACATAAATGTTTTTTTTTTCTATTTTTTCTAGTGTTAATTAATGTGTAAAATAAGAATGCAATATTTATGATTAATGCTCTTTAAATTAACTAGTTATTTGTTATGTTGTAGATTGTTAGGTGAAGTTTTGTTACCATTGTCAAATATTTTACTTTGCAGATATCGATATTTTCATGTCAACATGAAAGACATTGGAATGGAGTATCAAACTATAGATGCATGTCCTAATGATAATATTATATATTATGGACAACATGCATCAAAAATAGAATTCCCATAATGTCTTATCAGTAGATATCGAACCGATCATGTAACAAAAAAGGTGCCACAAAAGGTTTTTCCTAATATTCTCATAATTCCACGTTTGTAGTGATTGTTCAGGGGTGAAAGCATAGTACAATTTATGGATTACCATGCACGAAAAAAAACTGGAGATGGTAGTTTTCTTTGAATTCCTGCAGATGGTTATGCATTTAGGGAAATTGAGGAAAAATGGGTAGATTTCAAATATGAACCTCGTAATGTTAGGACTTCATTGGAAGTTGATGGTGTTAATCCTTTTGGAGAGATTAGGTATATTTAATCAATGTATCCTATTTTTTCTATCAACAATAAAATTCCTCTATGGATGTCAATAAAGAGGGAGCATATAATGTTGACAATGATTGTTCTAGGTTTTTTTTACATTATTTTTTTGAATGTAAAATTTTCATTTGTTTCTTTTTTTGCATAATATCTTTTGTTTATTTATTTACTTATATATACATATCATGGTAGTAATTATGTTTAATTTCAAACAATTAGGTAAGTACCAAGTTAAATATATTAATGTATATATCAAGCCTCTTATCGATGAACTAATAAAGTTATGGGCCGACATCACTATGTATGACATATGTAAGCCAATCGAGGAGAAGAAATTTCAATTCCGTGGAATAATTGTATGGAAAATTCATGATGCCCCAGGTCTAAAACATTTTTTTGGTATGTAGCATTTTGTTTCACTTTAATACTATATAATTTTTTAAAGATATCTTGCATGTTTTTTAAATAATCCCATCATATAATTGACATTAATCCACCTATTGTGGGTCTTCAAACAAAGGGTAAATTTGCATGTCTAGTTTGTGTTCCTAAGATGAAGTATCATCATTCAAAAAGTTTAGGAAAGGTGGTGTTTGATGAGTATAGGCACCTCCTCCCTAAAAACCATAGGTACCGTACTACTGAAAAAAAATATTTTCAATGGGAAATAAGAGATTGGATTAAAACCATGAAGAATGACCCCTGACCTATGGAGGTTGGAATATAATAGAAATCATCAATGTATGCAATTTCTTTATGTATTGTATATGAATGTTTTGAATTTTTATTTTAATTATTGAATTTATTTTACTGTATTTGAATTGTTGTGATTTCTTTTATGCTTCGGGAAGGCTTCCATCATGAAGGTATTAATAATTGGATTTCATGAGGAATGAAATTTTATCCCACTCAATTCAAGAGGTTTCCTTACTATGAGGAGATAAAAATATCTCATTTGTTTGATACAATTCATATCGAGAAGAATGTGACATAAACGTTATGGTGAATCATAGATGGTAGGAGGGATAAAGAAACAATTGTCAAAATTTGTATTGACATTCAGGAAGCCAACCATGCAATGAAAAGTGTGATCTGATCAAATAGAGGTGGAGACTAAAATAACCTTCCATAGTGATTAAAATAACAACAAAGAAATGATGTAAAAGAGGTCATTCAAATAATTAAATTTCCCACAGGTTTTGCTTCAAACATAAATAATATCTTAACAAAGAAAGATGAATTTGGTGGGGTAAAACATATGATTGGCATACCTTCATTAAGGTAATAATTTTTGTATACATATTTATATATTGGTCATATACATATTTTAATATTTTTTAATTTTTTTGTCTACTTTGGTCGAAACAAATAACAATTCATTTTTTTTGATACAATAAGTTCTATTACTATATCTCCCAAATGACTTTGAAAACAACGCCAAACAAGTTATATATGATCTTGGAAAATATATCAGGTAAGTAGTTGTGATTTATATGAAAAATGTTCTTTCAATTGTTGTTGTACTTAATGACATGTGTTTTACTTGTAATGTAATATATATTATGTTATAATGTTGAAACATGATTATGAAAGTAGATTCAATTTTAAAAATGTTGGTATCAATTATGAAACTAAATTATGAGTATTTGAAGGAGTCTGTTACCTCCCAAGTTCAAGTAAGCTGGAGAGAATTTTTAGTTTACTGCAAACCGTCCCATTTGCAGGTTTTCGGTCGAAATATTCTTTTGGCTAAAAGGTATTTTTGTTCAGCCAAAAGGTTTATTTTTAATGGATTCGGTTAAAAATAAACCTTTCCATCGAAATATTCGTACCACAGGAAAAAAAATCACTAGGAAATTTTTTTACACGACTATTGAGGGCACCGTCAAGGATCCGTTTGATTTGACGTGCAAACATTCAACCAAAAAATGTTTCAACTGAAAAATCCTATCTTACAACTAAAAGAAAAAAGAGTTCGGCTGAAAAATTTTCGCCAGGAATTTTGGAGACCCGATTCTCACAAAAGTGTTACCCATATTCAAGATTTTCACTGTTATTTTCTTATGTCATGATCTTTATATTGTTATAATTGAAATAAATCTATGAATATGATATAAATTATTGGAAGAGATAAATTCCTAGGCTAATGTGTGAAATGAAAAAGTATCTACCTACAACATATTTTAATGCACAATAACACTACCTCATACACCAAGTTGAGGACATTGAAATGTGTGGACCTATACACACAAGGTCAATGTGGATGGTGGATAGGAACTTGAAATCATTGAAGGATTTGGTTAGATAAAGAGCACATCCCTAGAGTTATATGGTGGAGGGATATATGGTATACCAATCCATGGTGTATATTATTCAGTATCTTCCTAAATTAGTAGCACCAACTATGGATGCAGTGGATCGTATTTGGGATGTGAACTCCATCAAAAAATTTATAATATCAGGAGCACCTGTTGGGGAAAGGTAGAATGAAAATCCTAAGAGGTAATGTATTAATAATTGTGGAGATTTACATTAATACATACAATATTTTGTTTTTTGTGTATATGATCATACTCATTAATATATTGATATCTATTATTTCATCAATTATTAATATTTACTATGGTTATAACTAATATTTAATATTGGTGAATTATGACTTTTTTATTCAGTTTCTCAAGATTGGGATGCACTGCATTTAAACATTGCAAACAATCTTGACTGGATGAATGTATGGATTGAAAGATGTAAACAACATCATGGAGGTAGGTTATCATGGAAACAACTATTTAGATTGGTTATAGAAGGTCATTGTAATAGTGATGCCAATGTTACATAGAGGGAAATTGATTTAGCGTATGGTTTGAAAGATGGATAGGAAAGAAAATTCACCCATTTGATTCAGTTATTTTATATTATATTAATGTGTTTGTAGGTGTTCCTTTTTCAAACACTTTCCAAGTTATATAAATATGTTTATTAATTTAAAATGCATCTTTTACATATCTGGCATATTGCAGTTGAAACACGACAAGGATATGTGGTGCAATAGTCATAAATTTTGCATCAAACAGTTGGATGAAGCTAGGAAAACTTATAATAGTGGGATAACTGCATTATTCTAGTTCAATAGTGTTTCCTCTAGGAGTGAAAAAAAACCTCGATAATTTGAAAATATATATTATGGGTATTTGAATGATATAATTGAGTGTGACCTTAATTCCTTCAAATTAGTTTTGTTCGACATCAAATGGTATAGGTTACGAATGCATGAACCCGATGAGGAAATAATTGGTATTCAACATTCCAACAGATTTATGATGATTAAAACAATGGTGTTTGAAAAAGGACACGATCTCTATGTTTTTCCAAGCCAATGTGAACAAGTATTTTACTCAAAGGTTCTAGGTGAGATGGATTGGTTGTTTGTTGTTAGACATGATCCAAGAGGAAGGCCAATTAAGTATACTCATTTACATGAAGAAGATGATATTGAAGAAGAAGATGATGCACCATATCATATAGAGATAGAAGATCATGGGTCGACAAAAGAAGAAGATAGAGAAGATGAACCAGGCGGAGGAGACATTGATGCAGTTCTTGATGATGATGTCGATGAAAATATGCTTGAAAATGACATTGACGATGATCCTGATATTGTTAATCCTTTCAACACCATTTTTGAACCAGATAATGATACACATGTCGATTTCGATGAAGAAGAATCTATAGAAGAAGGATGATATAGATGTTGATTTGGATCAGGTACATAACTATATATTTTAATTTGTATGAATTATTCTCTTAAAATAATTTACTCATGTCATGGGTTAATTACATGTTTTTAAGTTTTATGTGAATTTTTTATGTCCTATGTTAAACTAGAGTATGTGGTAAACTAAAAATATCATTTACAAAAACATAATTTTATTTACCTTCATTAAAATTGTTTTCGGTAGTTTCTATGCATGAATATTACTATGTTTCTTTCAATTATTTTATATTTTATAAATTGGGTATTGGGGAATTTAGAGTGATGTGAGGGGAAGTAGAGGGGCCATATGTGCTTCAACCTTTACATGGTTGGCCTTGTTCAGTAGAGGATAAATTATTCTTGAAACCAAGATAAAATCATTCATCTTTATACCATCATGATCATAAATGTCATCATTGTTGTCATAGTATTGCATCAATGAAGCTTTGATGAACATGTTTATCATTTCTATAGAATCTTTGTTCAAACTATTTGAAAACATGGGAATTTGGCCCATCATGAGTTTTGTGTCAAGAAGAAGGTGCTATATTAGATTTTTTATTTAAATAATGATTACGTACTAAAATATATCTAAAATATTGTAGAAAAAAGTACTTACATGATAAAAGAAAACAATGAAAATAAATAATTGATGAAGCGCTTGTGCAATTTATCAAGTTCTTTTTTATCAACATTATTGCATGCCCTTGCAGTACTAGATGCCATAATGTGCATTTCCAAACTCAAATATGACTCACACACTCACTCTCTCTTTCTCTCTCTCTATATATATATGTTCCCGACCTCATTTCGTTCGAACTTCCTCGGATTAATGTCATGCATGGAACTCCCAATAGTATGTCCATCATCATGGTTCTGCTCTTTACTTTCATCGCATATTTTTTTCAAAAACAACATCATGCCAATTAGGCCCATGTGTTTGGTGTAAATAATAAGGTGCTAGATGACATTTTTTATTTAAATAATGATTTCATACTAATAGTCTTTAATTTATCGAGCAAATAAGTACTTAGATGAGATTAAAAGACAAAGACAATAAATAACTAATGAAGCTTGTGCAATTTATTGATGCAGGAGCATCGACAACTCATCAAACGAGCCAGCGTGGAAGCAGAAAACATAGCTGGACAGCGCCAGCACAAATTTTGAAAACACCTTGATATTGTTGCGCCAAACATTAATGTGTGGAATTAATGAAGCACACTTTGTATATTGTAATGGACCTTGAGCCTTTAATCTCTCGTCCTTAGGTATCTGAGGCATTTAAGATAGTTAATGTAAAGTAGATAGAATATTTAATTCTAGATTTGATAGCTTAGAGCGCAAGAGGGAAACGGGATATAGACACCCTCATTGTACATTGTAAAAGAATTCTGGATTATCAAGCTTGAGCAGGAAGAAGAAGAGTATGCAGAGAATTGTATGTAGAACACCCATGTACATATATTTGAATTAATAGAAAGGACTTTGATTCAAATTCATGGTTTGTGTTGTTTCTCTGTGTATTGATGTGATATGTTCATGAATGTTTATTTCCTGTCATACAATTGCTTTTATATGCTGTGTATGTGATTTCATGGTTAAATTGAAGTCTGAAAGAGAGAAGGAATTAGTTTCAATTGTTTCTCTATTTTGAGCCAGAGGATTCCTGCAAGGAGTGCATTGATAGAAGGGTTCGAATAGAGATAACCTTTTTTCTAAGTTCTCAGAAGTGTAGATTTGGCACCGGAGCCGTGCAAGGCGTGCACAGGCTAAACGAAGTCTCAGAGTTGCGATTCTGAGCAAAAGGGATTAAGACTACTGCTGCAAGAGTGCGCAGAGTCGAGCGACTTCAACACTTAGACGTTGTTGAATTTTTGCCACAAGGAGTGCGTGCAAAGTTTCTTCTAAGAAATTGAGAATCGCAAGGCAGCTCAGGAGGAGTAGACCTTCGAACTCATTGAAGGATAACAACAGGGAAGTTGTCGTTGAAGGACTCGGAGAAAGCGTCGCAGAGTTGCGAGCAGGAGGACAAGTTTCGGGGAGAGACATTCCTTCACTTCAGAAAAATAGCATAAGGAGAGGACGGATGGATGAAATCCTCCGAGGAGATTTCATGGAGTTCCATGGAAAGTTGGATGTTTCGAAGTGCAAGGAGGTTACAGTGCAGGCGTGGAAAAGGTTCAAAGCTCAGGAGGGCAGGAGCTATCAATCGGGATCACGAGGAGCATTGGTTCTACTCGTGGATCGACATATCGGTAGCTCATGAGATGAGACTCCAAATCTACGCAGCGGAAGTCACGATATAGCGATACGTGAAGTTCCGATGATTACGTGGATAGTGTGGACCATAGGAGATAGTGTAAGGCAGGTGGCATAACCCATCGGAGGATTCGACGTCTCGGGCATCGGGAGTCGAGGTAGGAGACATTTGGTCGCGCGAGTGGCAAGGTCACGAGGAAGCGAGGTCGCGAGTTTCGACATTTCGGCACATCGGGTATCGGAGGTTGGAACCCCGAGTGGTTGGTGTCACGAGTTGCGAAAACACGATAGATTGAAATCCCAACAGTGGAGGGGGAAAGTCCACGTTGACCAAAGCCATCGGGTCTCAGAGAATTGAGGACCCAGAGACAGACTGTGAACTCGCGAAGCTGTGAGTTCTGATTCCTCGATAAGCAAAAGAAGAGGGGTCGCGCGAAGTAAACTGTGGGTGCAGATTTCCCGAAAGGGAAATAGAAGAGACTTTGAGTTCTTTGGGCTGAAGGAGGAAGAAGGTCCTGAGGAGAGCGGTCGTACTCCGAGAAGTATGGTTGCAATCAGAGTGGTATCAGAGAAGGAATATTTCTTTGCTTTCTATAGTAGAGAGAAAAGAAGGATTTACCATGACGCCCAGAAGAGAAAGACAGTCACCTGACCCAGAAGATAGGGAGGTGCGAAGAAGAGGTAGGCCGGCAGGGAATCCAGAAATGGAGAGGCAAATGAGAGATCTCCGAGCAAGACTCGAGGACATGGAGACAACACAAAGACGCAGAGTCGATGCTGGAGATTTCGGTGATTCCAAAGTTGAAGAGGAGGCTGGACATGAAGAAGAGATCACAGCAGAAGATGCATAAACTGAGCGGTTGATTAAAGTTATCGCCAGAATGGGTGCGAAGGCGAAGATGGACATTCCAGTCTACGAGGGAAATCTGGATGCAGAAGAGTTACTGGATTGGATTTGAGCTCTTGATACCTACTTCGATTATGAGGACATCGAAGAGGATAAGAAGGTCAGACATGCTATCACCCGATTAAAAGGACATGCAGCCTTATGGTGGGATGAGTTACAAGATGACAGACGCTGCAAGGGCAAGCAGAAGATCAAAAGCTGGGATCAGATGATCGCGAAGATGAAGGCGAAGTTCATCCCAAGGGATTATCAAATTACTCTGTTCAGGAGGATGCAAAACCTGAGATAGAAACTGATGACAGTGAAAGAATACACTGAGGAATTCTATCAACTAAACATTAGAGTAGGTCATCGGGAGAGCGATGATGAGAAGGTTGCCAGATATCTGAATGGTCTGAGATATGACATTCAGGATGAATTAAGCATGGTTACCATCAGGACAGTGAAGGATGCTTACCAGATGGCTTTGAAAGCCGAAGAGAGGATGAGCCGTAAGCAAGGTCAGCGAGGGTGAGGCAGGAGTCAGCCCAGAGGCAAGGCAGTTGCCCAGGAAAAATACCTAATCCCAAGGAGGAATGGAAGAAACCTCAGGGTAGAATAGAAAGGGGTGGTACCTCACAGAAAGGACCATACATTGAACAGAGAGGGCAGCATAATGAGCAGAAGGGAGATTATGCTGACGCAAATACTTTTCCTCGTACCATAGGTAGAGGAAGAGGCCAAGGAGGAGTAATCACATGTTTCACATGTGGGAAGAATGGGCACAGGTCATTTGAGTGTCCAGAGAAAAAGAATGATAGTGGAGAAGCTCACATCACTGAAGCGCAGAAGCGTGATGCTGAGATTGAAGATGCAGAAGGCAGAAGATCGCTTGGAATGCATAAAGTCCTTTTGACACTCGAGAGGGAGGTGGAGAGTTCAGTTCAAAGGACCAGACTATTCAGAATAGCTTGCAAGACTAAGGACAGAGTATGCAAGGTTATTTTGGATAGCGGAAGCACCGAAAATCTTGTTTCAACCGAGATGGTGGAGAAACTAGAGCTGGAAACAACTGATCACCCAAGTCCATACAAAGTTTCATGGCTACAGAAGGGACATCAGGTGAGTGTTACCAAACAGTTCTTGGTTGAATTCAAGATAGGTGGGTATAATGATAAGATTTTATGTGATGTTATTCCCATGGATGTATGTCATTTATTGCTAGGTAGACCATGAAAATATGACAGAAATGTGGTTCATGATGGGAGAATGAACACATATACCCTGGAGAAGAATGGGAGAACCCATATGTTGCTTCCGATAAAGGATAAGGAGGTGAAACTGGAAGTGAAAAACACAATACTTCTCATGAGTGGGAAAGAGCTTCTTACAAAGATGGAGAAGAAAGAAGATCCACAATTCTTTGTGGTCAGGAAGCCTAGGATTGTTCTGACTAGCACAAGAGTGGATGATTTACTAGATGAGATTCAGGAATTGCTAGAAGAGTTCGTTGACATCATAGTGGATGAATTACCTCATTCGTTGCCTCCAATGAGAAGTGTAAGTCATCACATAGACCTCATATCAGGAGCCAGTTTGTCGAACAAATCCACGTACAGGTTGACGTCGCAAGAAAATGAGGAGGTTAAGAAGCAGGTCTAGGATTTATTGGACAAAGGTTTGGTCAGAGAAAGCTTGAGTCCATGTGTTGTTTCGACAATACTCATCCCAAAGAAGGATGGGGGCTGGAGAATGTGTATCGACTCAAGGGCGATAAACAAGATAACCATCAGGTACAGGTTTCCACTGTTGAGAATGGATGATCTGATGGATTGCCTGAGTGGGGAAAAATATTTTTCAAAGATAGATTTGAAAAGCGGATATCATCAGATTCGCATGAGAGAAGGCGATGAGTGGAAAACAACATTCAATACAAACGAAGGTTTGTATGAATGGATGGTCATGCCATTTGGCTTGACAAATGCACCAAGTACCTTTATGAGGCTGATGAATGAAGTCCTGAGGGAATTCATCGGGAAGTTTGTTATTGTATATCTGGATGACATACTAATTTACAGTAAATCAGAGGCTGAACATCTGAAGCATTTGGCCATTGTGATGAAGAAGCTACAGCAGAAGAAGTTGTTCATAAATATGAAGAAATATTCATTTATGAAGACAGAGCTCATGTACTTGGGTTTTTTTATTTCGGCAAATGAGTTGAAGATGGATCCGGATAAGGTGGAAGTGATTAAAAATTGGCCATCACCGAGAAATATTTTTGAGGTGAGGAGTTTTCATGGTTTGGCTAGTTTCTACCGAAAGTTCATCTGGAATTTCAGTGGAATTAGTGAAGCAATGATGGACACAGTGAAGAAGCGGCATAAGACTTTTCATTGGATAGCAGAGGCTGAGAAGAGATTCAACCTATTGAAGTGGAAGATAACAGAACGACCAGTGTTGGTGTTGCCAGATTTTCAGAAGACATTTCAGGTGAAATGTGATGTCGATGGGTATGCCATAAGAGCAGTCTTAAGTCAGGAAGACAAACTAGTTGCATATTTCAGCAAGAAGCTGGATGAGGCAAAATTGAAGTACTCCACGTATGATAAAGAATTTTATGCTATCATACAGGCATTGAACAAGTGGAGGCATTACTTGATCCCAAAAGAATTTTTATTGTACAGTGATAATCATGCATTACAGTTTGTGACTCAATAGGAGAAGTTGAATCAGAAACATGAAAAATGGGTAGAGTATATGCAGAATTTCATGTTTGTGATTAAACACATTTCGGGTACTGCTAACAAAGTGGCTGATTCTTTGAGTAGGAAGTGTTTGTTGCTGCAGGATTTCGAGTCAAAACATTGGGTTTTGAAAATCTTAGGGACATGTACGCAGGAGATGCAGATTTCGGGGAAGCGTATGAAGCAGTTCAGAATCCATTTCTCAGAGATCGGAGCCCTTGGATAGATTACATGATCCAGGAGGGATTGTTGTTCATAGCCAATCAACTGTGTATTCTGAATTGCTCCATGAGGGAGAACTTTTTGAAGGAAAAACACAGCGGAAGCTTAGCAGGACATTATGGCCATGACAAGACATTCGCAAAGCTGAATGAGTCATAATTTTGGCTAGGGATGCGAGCAAAGGTTAAGAGGTTTGTTGACAGATGCAGAATTTTCCAGCATTCGAAGGGAAGAAAGAAAAATACGGGTTTTTATCAGCCATTGCCCATACCAGAGAGGCTATGGGAGGCGATTAGCATGGATTTTGTATTGGGATTGCCAAGGACACAAAGAGGTGTTGATTCCATCTTTGTGGTGGTGGACAGGTTTTCAAAGATGGAACATTTCATTCCATGCCAGAAGACCAGCGATGCGACTCACATCGCAAATCTATTTTTCAAGGAGGTCATTCGACTACATGGATTGTCGAAAAGCATTGTTTCGGACAGGGATACTAAATTCATAGGGAATTTTTGGAGGACTCTATGGAAGAATCTAGGAAATAAATTGGCATTTAGTTCTTCTTATCATCCTCAGATGGATGTACAGACGGAAGTGGTCAACAGAAGTCTGGGAGACTTGATGAGAAGCCTGGTGACAAAGCACCATAGTAGTTGGGACCATGTATTACCACAGGCAGAGTTCGCGTACAACGATTCAGTGAATCGGAGTACAAGGAAAATTCCATTTAAGGTTGTATATGGGATACAGCTGAGAGGAGTGTCTGAATTGCGAGATTCAGAACATACTACGACTAGCAGCGCTACTGCAGAAGAATTCACTGAGGCGATGAGAGAACTTCACAGTCAGGTGAAGGAGCGACTGCTGAATTCAAATCAGGAATATAAGCGCAGAGCAGATCAACATTGGAGACAACTTCAATTTGAAGTAGGTGATCTAGTTCTTGCACACTTAACGAAGGAAAGGTTCCTAAGGGGAACATACAATAAGCTGAAGATGAAGAAAATCGGGCCATGTAGAGTCCTGAAGAAATTCGGAGAGAATGCTTATGAAATTGAGTTGCCGGATGGCATCAGAATATCTCTGATATTCAATGTCGTAGACTTATACCCATACAGGGCTGGAGAAGCAGACACTGGAACTGAGGAGCCAGTGATACAGTGGGCGAAGCAATTGCCAGTAGCAGAAAAGCCGCAGATGGAATGCATACTGGACAAGAGAGTAGGCAAGAAGACCAGGAGAAAAAAACACTTTGAGTATCTGGTCAAATGGAAGAATCACCCAGTGGAGGATGCCAGCTGGGAGATGGAAGCAGTGATACAGAAGCATGGACAGACTATGTAGGAGCTCATGGACAGGAGCCCATGAAAATTTTCAAGCCGAGGAGTATGATGCAGGAGCATCGACAACTCATCAAATGAGCCAGCGCGGAAGTAGAAAAGACATCTGGACAGCGCCATAACAAATTTTGAAAACACCTTGATATTGTTGCGCCAAACATTAATGTGTGGAATTAATGAAGCGCACTTTGTATATTGTAATGGACCTTGAGCCTTTAAGCTCTCGTCCTTAGCTAGATGAGGCATTTAAGATAGTTAATGTAAAGTAGATAGAATATTTAATTCTAGATTTGATAGCTTAGAGTGCAAGAGGGAAACGCGATATAGACACCCTCATTGTACATTGTAAAAGAATTCTGGATTATCAAGCTTGAGCAGGAAGAAGAAGAGTATGGAGAGAATTTTATGAAGAACACCCATGTACAGATATTTGAATTAATAGAAAGGACTTTGATTCAAATTCATGGTTTGTGTTGTTTCTCTGTGTATTGATGTGATATGCTCATGAATGTTTATTTCCTGTCATACATTTGCTTTTATATGCTGCGTATGTGATTTCATGGTTAAATTGAAGTCTGAAAGAGAGAAGGAATTAGTTTCAATTGTTTCTCTATTTTGAGCCAGAGGATTCCTGCAATGAGTGCAGTTGAATCATCTGCAAGGAGTGCGTTGACAGAAGGGTTCAAATAGAGATAACTTTTGTTCTAAGTTCTCAGAAGTGGAGATTTGGCACCGGAGCCATGCAAGGCATGCGCAGGCTAGACGAAGTCTCAGAGTTGCGATTCTGAGCAAAAGGGATTAAGACTGCTGCTGCAGGAGTGCGCAGAGTCGAGTGACTTCAACACTTAGACGTTGTTGACGTTTTTCTGCAAGGAGTGCATGCAAAGTTCCTTCTAATAAATTGAGAATCACAAGAAAGCTCAGGAGGAGTAGACCTTTGAACTCATTTAAGGATAATAGTAGGGAAGTTGCCGTTGAATGACTCGGAGAAAGCGTCACAGAGTTGCGAGCGGGAGGACAAGTCTCGGGGAGAGACATTCCTTCACTTCAGAAAAATAGCATAAGGAGAGGACGGACGGACGAAATCCTCCGAGGAGATTTCACAGAGTTCCGTGGAAAGTTGTATCTTTCGAAGCGCAAGGAGGTTACAGTGCAGGCATGGAAAAGGTTCGAAGCTTAGGAGGGCAAGAGCCATCAATTGGGATCAAGAGGAGCATTGGTTCTACTCATGGATCAGCATATCGGGAGCTCGTGAGACAAGACTCCAAATCTACGCAGTGGAAGTCGCGATATAGCGATACGTGAAGTTCCGACGATTATGTGGATAGTGTGGGCCACAGAAGATAGTGGAAGACAGGTGGCATGACCCATCGGAGGATTCGACGTCTCGGGCATCGGGAGTCGAGGTAGGAGACATTTGGTCACGCGATTGGTGAAGTCGCGAGGAAGCGAGTTCGCGAGTTTCGGAATTTCGGCACATCAGGTATCAAAGGTTGTAACCCTGAGTGGTTGGTGTCACGAGTTGCAAAAACGCGATAGAGCGATGTCCCGATAGCAGAGGGGGAAAGTCCACGTTGACCAAAGCCATCGGGTCTTGGAGAATTGAGGACCCAGAGACAGACCGTGAACTCGTGAAGCTGCGAGTTCTGATTCCTTGATAAGCAAAAGAAGAGGTGTCGTTCGAAGTAAAATGTGGGTGCAGATTTCCCGAAAGGGAAATAGAATAGCCTTTGAGTTCTTCGAGCTGAAGGAGGAAGAAGGTCCTGAGGAGAGCGGTTGTACTCCGAGAAGTACGGTTGCGATCATTTATCAACTAGTAATTTTTTATCAACATTATTACATTTCCTTACAGTAATAGATGTGGGAATGTGTATGTCAAATGAATTTTAAAAAGAACAACAAAAGGACATTGCACTAGGACTAGACATGGGAAACAATGACCTGTGAATGGGTCCAACTTTGAAATTTTTTCAAATTGTTTCTGTATGCACTAAAATTTGACATGGATAGACTATTATCATTACTTAATAATATGGGAGGGTTTATGGAATCAAATATGACTCACACACCCACTTTTTTCCATCATCAATTCATCATGTAAACCATAAACACTATTTTTATTTCAAAGTACACAAATTGGGTGACACATGTTTTAAGTTTGCATCCACCTTTTTTCATTTTTCTTTGAGGTTCTACATTGTATATACAATGTATGTGTGGCATATTTGTGATGAAAAATACCTATTTTTACTCATTGTTTAATCAACACCATAAAAATTTGCATGTTGAGATGGTGTTGTATCAATGTCTCTAAGTATTTCATGTGTCGATGGCATCATTATGGTGTCATGAAAATGTCAAATTTAAATATCATTATGGTGTCATGGTAGTGTCATATTTAAATATGCATGCATTGATGATATGGGAGGGTGTCCAAAATCAATAATGACTCACACACCCACTCTATTAATGTCATGCATGGAACTCCCAACAATATGTCGTGTAGCTAATTAGTTTGAATCTCATATAAAAAATCCTAACATTTCGCAACATCATATCATTTCTATCATATCGTTGTAAAGTACCACGTTACCTCCACAATGGTTTTCTATCATGAGTTTTAGTGTCAAAGTCAGTGGCAGATCATTTCAGGGTAAAAAGAAAGCCCCAAAATAGATATTTCGCAATGAATTTTCGCACACTTCAAAATTTCTTATAGCAACAAAGTGTATTTTTATCATATCTCCCAAACCGTTCATCCATTTGCCACTAAACTTTGAGGGAATATGAATTAGGGTAATATGAACAAACTTGTTTAATTTCAAGTCAAAATTCTTCACGGTTTTAGAAAAATGAGTCACCATCACTTACAACCATTTTGGGTTTTTCTCAAAAACTATGAATTGGGTTTCGCCCAATTTTTTTGTGGAGAAGCATAATAATTATACTAACTGTTTGACAAAAAATAATCCTAACCTAGTTTTCCATTTGGGAGAAAATTCAAAATAAGAATCCTTAGAAAATTTGAGATAGTTTTGCAGCGCCATGGCCAAAGTCATTGTGAAAGTGTACAATCAGCTCAGATAAGGATTAATTCGACTACCAACTGGAGGGATCATACAAAATCATTATGGTGACTATAAATACAACCTATTTTTCCATCACACTCATATATTTTTTTATGATTTATTTTATTAATTAAGTCAAAAACTAAACCCAAGAATCTGGCAGTTAGTTTGGAAGTTGTTATTATTATGTTGTAACTTCTTCCAAATTTGGAAAACCTAAATATTGCGAATCCTTTGAGCTTCCATGTAATGTTATACTATATATGATGAAGGAAAAAATGATGAGGGGGTTTGGTTCTAAGTGAAATCCTTGAAATATTATGTATCACAGTTTTCTTTTTATAAATAAAGTCACCAAGAAGAAGGACTTGACCTATTGCTCATAGATTCATGTTACCATTTCCTATAGTTTGTTTCTCTTTTTGTATTTATTTCCAGTGAAATTCTATAAGATTCATCCATGTTTGATGCTTTTTAGTTCCATTTTCCATTTTTCTGATTGATACAAAATTCATTTTGTATACTCTGTATTTCCATATTTCACGAGTCTTTCTAATGCTATAGAAGGTTTCATCTAGTGCTACATGATCTGTTATGGATGATCTATTTATCTCTTTCCTCTACCCTACTACAATGAATTTATGTCTATTGTGATGATGCATATCTTTCCTATGAGATTTATAGTTCATCAATCCATTCTTGGAAACCTACTTCATTGATATATTTAACCTTGACTACATGCCCAATGGATTTTCACTCATCCCTACCAAAATATTTTTAAAAACTTTGATTTTGATAGAAGTTCTAGCCATTGTACTGATTACACAATCAGTACTCAGGTGAAACTGGGTGACTGATTTGTAAGAGAGAGCCTTCTTTGGGTTGGAAGGGATAGCTTCCTATCTGAAAGTTGGTATGTGGTTACCTCTATGTTCTCCTCTCACAGACAAGGAAAATTACAGAGTGACAACATAATCGATGCCTTCTCAATGATAAATGTAGTGGAAAGTATTTACTCCTCGCTCTCTTCTTCCTCATCTCATTTTCTTAAAATCTTATATAATTTTCTTTCACATTTTTCACATGTGGTTAATTCAATTAGGAGAGGTGATGATTTCATTGTATCATTTTAGATATCACACTATATTCTTACAATCTTGGCTAACTATATATCTGATTTGATTGAATGAAGGTACAACCAAGCATGAACCTATCAGATAATTTTTCCTCGAGTGAGGGAATCTCAAGACAAATAGAGGTAAATATGACTGCATCTAATAGATATGATAGGTGAAAAAGGACCATAGGTGAAAAGGTCAGAAGAAAATTTTATAGATGCATGGATTTTTTTCTTGTCGAAGGAGTATCATACTCTTATGGTGATGAGAGCATAGGAGACATAGAGGTGCCACTTAGGTATAAGAATATGGTGAAACAATGGGTACCTAAGGAACTACCTCCATTAGACAGTTATTTAATTGTCAACAATAGGGCGTATTGCACTGCACCATCCTCCTTGCATGGTCTGGGGCTATTTTCCATGGATGGAATAACTGTAAAATACAATACAATAACTGAATTAATGGACTATATCATACTTTGTTGCAGTTATAATGATTGGATGTGGGTGGTATGGTACATATGAAGTATGTGGAGATATGCACTTGCCACAAATTATATACAAATAATAAACAATGATAAAATAAGGTAGTGACTATCTATATTGATGGAAGGCCTAAAGCTTCCGAAAATATCGCAGGGTTTATAAACAACACATGACTCATAAAAATAAACAAGAAACCGAATTATATATATGAGGGACATGAATGGAATTGGGTAGTCCTATGCACGATACAAAATAGAGATCTCGGGGAAGAGTTATGAGTGGATTACCATTTGAATCGAATAGAAACATCGACTAATAGTGTGAGGGTACTTATGAAACACTTGTTTAAGAAACCTCTACTTATTGCATTATATTTTTTGTATCTTTAACAATGTTTGACATATTTCATGGTCCCAATTTTATAATAATATGGGAGGTCGATCATGGAAAAATGTCATTTGTTGAACATGTAAATGATTAAAATTTTTGATTTACACTTAATGAAAATTTTAATATTTCTTTTTATAATTGTATCTGTGTGGAAATCAATGTTTTGTTATTGTTAACAATTTTTTAAATGTTTCAGGCTTGTAACTATATTATAATGTGGCAGGATGATCGTGGAAAAGGGGAAACCATAGAACATGTAAATGATTAACAAATTTGACTTTGATTTTACGACAATTTTGTTATTTGTTTATACAAATGATTATTTGTTTCATTCGTTTATATAACTGAAATAACACTGATTTTGTTGAAATATGTAGTTTGTAGGCCATGATGATCATGATTCCCCCGATAAGGAGAAGTTGTATTCATCCCCTGATCCAATGGTAAGGATTAAAAATAATATCATTAAAGCGAACAAAGAACTTGGTCACTTGTTAGGCCATGCAGATCAAACTCCCGATGTCATAGAAAGGACCAATCTGGTTATGACACAACTTAGGAGATACCATGTAAGAACCATAATTCAAAGTGATTTTTTTATGTATTGATAAGTTCAATTATGATAGTTTTTTTTTAACTTTTACATTATCTAGAGAAAAATATTTTTTTTATTGTATAAAGATATTTGGAGCCTGTTCAACTCAGTGTCAGTAGTAGTGGCACTGCAGAGATGCCACAAAGTCCTGACACGGGATTTCAGATAGTTTCTATAATGTTTAATTCTCCATCTTCCACACCT
Organism: Picea engelmannii; assembly: GCA_009831015.1. NCBI lineage: Eukaryota > Viridiplantae > Streptophyta > Pinopsida > Pinales > Pinaceae > Picea > Picea engelmannii. Next base: position 91,058 of record ML808824.1, read on the forward strand.
TTAGATGGAAGCCATGACACAGACCATTAGGCATCCACACAACGACCAGGTTATAGTAGAGGTGGTGACATAGATGAGGCTAATGATGTGGTTGATATCGGTGCATTTCCTAGAGCTCGACGTGTGACCAGCACAGGGAACCTTTCATGCACATTTTTGGTCGAAGATAATGGACTTCCATTAAAACAAATAAGACTCCCAGATATTTTTTCATATTTTAACTGTTTCATGTTGTCCATCTCAAACATAAATCATCTAGATTATTATTTTTAAATTAATGATCATATCTTTTTGTGTGTAGGAAACGACCATTTTTATAGTCACTTGGAGAGAAAGGCCTTGTTGATTTTTGGGGAAAACATATGCACGAGGTGGAACTTCCAAGATTCCAACCTCAAAAAAGAACTTTTGGATTATATTGAAGGCCTCTTTAGAGTAGATACCTTCAATAAAAAAGTGGTTTCCTATGTACTAGGTGAATATTTAAAATATATGCAAGATGTATATAGATGAAACTTGGAATTAAACCCTAGGTATGAGCACCCTCCCTCGATTCCATAGAGGGAGTGGAAGGCTCTCATTGATGATTGAAAAGAAAATAAATTGAGAAAAACAAGAAAACAAATAACTGGTACCTTAAGGTAAATTACAATATTTTGAATTAAATACCTTTAATTTTATTTAGATCTAAAAAAAAGTGTGGTATATAACATACTTGAAACTTTTGATGATAGGTTTCCTAACACTTTGAAGGAAACTAGAGCAAGGATTTCCAAACATGGCCACCACAATCTAGTCCAAGGAGGCTAATCGAGGATACATTCATGAATCGTAAGTACCCAAACATCTTAACAACATAATTTGTCTCACCTTACAATTTTTAGGTAATTTCATCCAATAACATTAAAAATACATACTCTTATGTAATGCAGGGTGATGACTTTGGAACTAAAACCACATTGGAAGACCTTCAACTTGGTTACAAGTATAGTTATAAAGCTTTCATTGATCGTAGGAAAAGCATGGGGAAAACCCCAAGATCTAGTTTGTGCGATAATGTAAATAAAAATCAGTCCACATTAACCTTTCATTACTTATAAAATATAAATGTTTTATATCATCCATAAATTTAATGTCTTACTTTGTTTTAATAAGGGGAGCAACACTATCAATGAAAACATTAGTACTAGACAATAATGCATTGATAGTGCAACGCGGCCAGAAGATCATGGTGCTCCCGAGCAGCCCCATCCTAGTGGGGTGCATTCCCATGAGGTTCCTGTGACTGAGGCCCATGATGATAAAATGAATGTATATTAATCATATACTTAATAATTTTGTTCTTATAAATTTTTTACCTCTAATTTTTATTACTTATACATTTACAGTTTTGTCCTTATAATTTTTTTCATTTCAATGGCAGAGAATGTCATAGTTGAACCTGCTCGAGCTGAATATCAGGAGTACAGGGAAGCCATTCCAATGGTGCTTACTAGTGACCAAGTAAATAATTACATTGCATTGGTTTTTTTAAATATTAATGAACTACCTCAATGATATTTAAAAATTGGCCATACAAATTTAATATTTTTTTATTGTAGGTGATGTCCCCTCAAAGGAAACTCCACGCCGTGGATACAATACTAGGTGTTCTCAAGATGAGAGGAATGAAACAAAATCATCTATTGAAGAGCCCCTAGAAGATGAAGACATGGAGGTTGATGAATTACTTCATAACCAGACTAGAAAACTAAAGAAGACTAAACTAAATTCATGATGTTTACTAATTTTATAAGACAAATCGATGTACATTATATAACTAGTATATTTGTAACATGTTTTGGATGATAAATATCATTTATAAAAACTCTTTTTTATGACATATTCCTTTGAATGATAAACCTTATTTATAGATTTATAATCACTTTTAATCAATTTCGAATATTTTTAATGCATATTTTTTATTAGAATATAGATTTCGTATTGGGGAATTGAGAGTGATGTGAGGGGGGGAGGGGCCATAGGATCTTCCACCTTCATGTGGTTCACCATGTTTAGTAGAGAAAATTTTATTGGAGTCGTTTATTCTTGGATAAAACCTCTCTCGATCCAACGTAGCAACAACATAATCAATGTTGACTTTGTTGTTTCTCCTTCAGATCGAGGGAGGTTTTCTCCAAGATCAGACGGCTCCAATAAATTATTCTCGAAACCAAGAGGATATTATTCAGGCTGTCACATATAATATGTGTGTTTTTGTGTGTCACTATTTAATCTCCTCTCATATGGGTTTTCCAAGAAATGATGAATCACACTTAGGAGGTGCTCAAATTCATGAACCCTTTCTTGAATTGTTCCATCATATTGCAATCAAATATTTTCCTAGCTAAGTGATTCAACACACTGCACAGACTACATGCTAAAGTTGTGAACTATAAAAAACTTGGCATCCTCATGTTTTTCCACTACTAGTGCAACAGATTTTCCCTTGGTGAGTTCCCCTATCAAGAACATCTACAACTGTCACTAGATCAAGCCTCACCAAGGAACTATAATTTTTTTGTATATTGTTGCAAAATACTTTGAATTATTTTTTGGTACTTGCTTAAATTATGCTTACTTTCTTGTGACACATATCATGTATGGTATACTACTTAGGTTTTCTAGTCAATTTCTTTTACTACTAATTAACATACATCTACACAATGAATCAACGATAAATTAGCTAAGAGCATGGACCATGAAGGTTTCTATTAAATTTTTCTAACATGGAAAAATAAATTCACATTAAAGGAAATTATTGTCAGGTTGAACATAGAGTACAGTAGTAGTGCCAAGGATGATTCATGCAAATAGAATAGTATAATATTTTTTCAATTTTTTTTTAAATACTCAGAGCTCTTCGCTCTGATGAAGACTCGTATCGTCGATGGTATTGACAGTTCTTCGATGGTATTGAAATTTCTTCGCAATGAATTTTTTCATAGTTAGTCTCTCATGCGACGAATGACAAGCACCTTAGGTCATCGATGGTATTGATAGTTCATCACAATGATTGGTTTCATAGTTCATCTCTCGTGCGATGAATGACGAGCACCTAAGGTCGTCTCTCATGTGATGACATAATTGGGTTGTTTCGGCTATGACAACATCCTTGGTTTGTTTCTCATGTGACAACATCCTTGCTTCATATCGCAAGCGATGATATCCTAAGGTCATCTCTCGTGCGATGATATCCTTAGAGCATCTCTCTCGCGATGATCTCTTTAGGTTGTCTCACGTCGGAGGACATCCTTACAACATCCTTACAAAATCCTTAGGTCATTTCTTTAGCGATGATATCCTAGGTTCATCACACTTTTCATGACACGTGATGTAGTGTTTAGGGGTATAAGATTCATCTTCATATCCACGACAGAAATTTGTACGAGCGTCAAAATGACGGTCATAAAATGAGTCAAATTTACTAGTGTATGGAGTCTTATCACTGTTATTTCCGAGTATTCCTCTATTCTAGATGTGAATTGTTGTATCTACTACTTGTTCCCAAAATACATATGTTAACTTCAAATCCATTAACATGGTTCTGGCCATTTCCTTTATTGTTATGTTCTTCATTTTGACAACTCCATTTTGCTGAGGTGTCCTGGAAACTGAGAATTGTCTCTTTATCCCATGCTCATTGCAGAATTCCATGAATTCATTTTATTGGAATATTGATAAGGGGGGTGAATTAGTATTAATACTATTCTTTATTTTACCAAAATACAAATATTCAATGATATTCAATCAACATTCAATATAGCATCAATACCATAAATCAATACATAAACAACACATAAACACAATACACATAAGTTTTACTTGGAAACCCAATGCGGGAAAAAACCACATAATGCATTTCTTATTTTTCAAAGAGTACATTCATTGGAAGAACCAACTTCCGATTTTTTTGTATACAACTGGAAGGAGGCTCCAACCCCCTATTTACAGGCTGCAACCTAAAGGAAGCTCCAAATCCCTAATTTATGTGGCTCCAACTGGAAGGTGGATACAACTCCCTTTCATTGCCCCATCCAACCTCCATGTTATATAAATGTAGAAAAATATGTCACTAACACATCAACTTGTCACTGTCCCTATCATTGTCAACCTGTCACAACAACCTATCACTGTCAACCTTTACCTCAATATCATGGGACTAGTTTTGGATTACTCACAAACCGTAACTTTCAACAAGAATAAATATGTAACTGTAATGAATAAAGGTATTAAATGTTTACCCAACCTTATTCATTATTTCTTCTAAAATTCCTCCAAGTTTCACTCCTTGAATCATTCCTAAAAAAGGAGTTATAGAGAAAATGGTAGACCTTACTGGATTCTTCCTATTCTAGAGAGATAACTTGTACATCATGCCACGTGATCATTATTTGATATCTTATTCTTAAAATATCACAAAAAAAATAAGTCCTGTAATGTTTCCATTTCAATAAGTCTCACGTAATTTTGATTCTATATGAATAAGTTATGACTATGTTACTTGGAACACATGTTTAAAACTAGTTTCGGGACTAGTCAAAATCCCTATCTTCCATAGAGTGTATATCCAAAATTCAAATGACCCAAAAGCTGAAATTTATACCATAGGTACCTTGATATGTCTTCTCAACAACCTCATATTTTCTCTATCTAAATCATTCTGTAAAAAATGTTATAGAAAAAATGGTAAGATGACTTGTAAATAACAGATCTTAGAACACATCATCAAAAAATGCATCCTCCCTTAGATTTTTGACCTTATTTACTTCACCTAAACTCATCTTCCTCCAACCTGTATTCTCATAAGTGAATACAAATAAGTGATTTTCAATGGAGGCTTCTCTGTGTTATGAAGAGAAATTTATTAATGACATGCAACTTCCGTGCAACTCATGATGGCATGCAACTCACATGCATATTCTTATCTTTTGTTTACACTTTAATTATCCATGCAATAATTAATTATCCCTCCAATAATGAATTATCTTATGTTTACTACCACTTTAATTCAGCATGCAACTTTTCTCAAGGGTTGACATCAATCTCAATAATTAATTATCCCTACAATAATTAATTAATCTTTTTTCAATAATTAATTATCCTTGCAATAATTAAATGATATTTTTTGATAATTAATTAATATTTCAATAATCATTCTCAACAATTAATCTTTCAATACTTAATCCCTTTTTGTAACCACTTTGACTGGTCAATCTTCTTGATGACCTTCTAGAGGCGTCTATAATATTATTGAGGGTCCTCCAACTTCACAAAGCCATATCTTTTCAACCATGATGAACTACATGGCATACCATATATCACCGGAAATGGTATGACATGTACTATCCATCTATGATAGTCTTACATGGAAGTATATTGACCTTCATGTCTATATTACTTGATCAATTGTGGGTTCCATGACCAACCTGTCACTCGATCCTCTCACATGGCACCTCTCAACAAAATTTCCACCATCACAAACACATACCTCTACCAAGCATGTATCGAAGTCACCAACATACCATCACAAGATCTGTTATTGTACCATACTATGCACCAATATATACCATGGATCAACCATGCACATCAACACCTATACCATACCATGTGTCAACCATGCACATCAACAACGCATGTACCATACCATGTGCCAACCATGCACATCAACCTATACCATGATCTATAGAGTGTATACCTTAAAATGTGTCAATATCAATGATAGACCTCTAACATGACAACCAATTGTCCAATAATCGCGTCCACCTCTCTAGGGATTCCAAACTTCTCCAAGGGTTTACATCAATCTCTAAGATCACTCTCTAAGGGTTGACATCAATGACAACCAATTTTCCAAACAAATTTTCCAACACATTTGATGTAAATTCTCCTTCATTGTCTGATCTCTAACACATTATTTTCAACTTTGTCTCAGTTTCAACAATCTCTTTGTATGTCTTGAAGTTTTCAAATTCCTCTGACTTCTTATATATAAATATTGTAGTAATTATTTTTTAATAATCAACTAGTAAGAGGAAATATTGTTCACATTTCAATCCCTTCATTCTTGTTTGTCCAACTAGACCAATATGTACAATCTCTATTGGTTTTGTTGTGAAATAATCCTAGAAATAAATCTCTTTGTAGCACCTAGATCTATCAAGATACTAAAATTTTGATCAATGATCATACCTAATGTCTCAAGCATAGTGGAAGGGTGCTCGTCCTAGTGGTTGTTCACCACTCCATGTATCACGTGGGCCTTACCCAAATATCCAAATGTAGTGGGTCCTCATGACCCGACAACCTTGTCCTTCTCAATTGGAAAATCACGTTGGTAATGTGGTTCCCTACATGTCCATCATCCATTATTCAGTCTAGTGCTCATGGTCCCCAAAGTAGAATCAGTTGGCCTAACAGTCTGTGATCCTAGTTTGTTCTGTTGAACAGGCCTAAAATGTTGTTATGGTTGTGGAATACGTTGTTGTTGTTGTTATGGTCCTCTATAAGGAGTCATATGTTGAGTATTTTTTCATTGTGGTGTTGAGAACGTAGGTTCCCTATGTTTATCTCGATGCCGAGGAGTCTATCTAGATGGTGTCATATGTCCAGTCGATCTAGAAGGATTCCTACCTTAATCCCCATTGTTCAGTTATTCCTCATCTATAAGGGCCTTTTGAACTGCATCATGCAATGTTTGAGGCATTATGATCCTCACTTTCAAATGAATGTTGAAGTTAAGGCCGAACACAAACTTGTTGACCTTTAACTTCTCTGTGTTCATATGTGGATCATACTTAATTACCTCCATGAACCTAGCCTTGTATTCTGGCACCGTGCGACCACCCTGTCATAAGGCATTGAACTCATTAAGCTAGTGCTCAATGAATTCCTCAAAAAAATACCTCTCATAGAACTGTTCCTCGAATAACTCCCATGACACATCTTCAATGACCATGTTTAATTGACGTAGGAGTGTCTTCCGCCAAATTAGAGAACTCCCTTTTAGTTGGAATACCTCCATGCAAACCTTCATGTTGGAGGTGTAATCACGAAGTGTGAATCACATCACCATATTCTCCAACCATGCCTCAGTATCTAAGCCATTCGTGGAACCCTAGAACTCGGGAAAATTCACCTTCTCGAGTTGTCTATGTATACTACTACTACTAGTTGGTGCGGGCTGTGAACCCTCATTGGGCACACACACTCTACCCTCATATTGATCCAGGTGGTTGATAAATTCCTCTTACATCCTCTGGAATTATGTGATCATACCTACAACATCTCCCACAACAACCTCCTCCTTCTCAACAGTATGTTCATCTCCCTAGTGGTAAGACCCCTCTAGCATGGATATTATTGAAGGTTTCACACCTCTTCCTCCAGAAGCACGTTGTCTAGTTCCCCTATGTCCTCTAACCATGATTACCTGCATGGAAAATTTAAAAATTAATTAGTGGTACATCTTTAATCATTTATTTAATAAAATGGAAGGTGTAACGGTCCAATGTCACAAGGTTGAACCCACTCTGATACCATATGTAATGTCCCTTTTGTTACTACATCAATTAAATGAGTACAATAGTGATTTTTTTTTTTTGGAAACATCATTAGAACAAGTGTTTCATCACATTAACATACTTGGATAATGCACATTCTATTCTCATTTACATCACAACATGACAACCATCAAATTCATCATCACTATAACTAATAGGTTATTTTCATCGCATAAAGATAACAAGATGTCTACCTGCTCAACCTACCTGCAAGGTTAGGATGTCCAAGACACATAATCAATGTTCAAGTACATAATTCATCCAATTGATTTTGACCATTTAAAGTCTCAGGAATGACGATTTTCTGAGGAATATGGAGGTATCTATTCCACAACAATACTAGTCTAAAATCCAAAATAAATCGTCACAAAAACTCAACCTCTATTACATTAATAAAGGATCAACCCAATAAAGTTAATTAACACAATTCTTTATAACTTAAACAAATAACAATTCATCATGGATCACAATATCATTTAAATTAACACTGAATCTAACACAACGATACAGCTAATAATCTCATCAGAATGATAAATTTTATTCAAATCATATTTGACGCAACCTACCCCTCAACGAGCGGTCGCTCCTACCAGGACCTTCTTTAACCACGGGCCTGAAGAGTCTAAGCTCTTCCAACTCCCCTCGGGAGTCACGAGTCACCCACAATAACTCCTCGCAAATCTCCCTTTCGGAAATCGGGATATCGCGACTCGGGAGTTCGCGGGTCACGTGAACACAATTCTCATACAAAACAAAACCCCGATCCCCGATGGTCAACGGGTCAACATTTCCTTCTATTGGAGATTTCTCTATCGGGAAATCGGCGCATGAAATGTCATGATTCACTTATACTATGAATCCCCGAACCCTGAACTCCGATATGCTTCCACCTGTACTCCACTAGAGCCTTCAGGTCCCACGCGCCACGTTCTCCTCGGGATTTCGCGGATCCCGAATCCGCGATGCAAATTTCCCTGTGATCGAAAACCCCGAAACACCGAATCCCGAGTACCTGAACCCCGACTCCAAGGGATCCCTTGACGCGTGTCCCACAAGTCAACGGTTGGGATTATATCGTGGACTCACAGGTCGCGATTTCATCAGTCGCAATTCTTTCGCATCGCAAAACCCCAAACTCCGATTTTACGATGCCACCTATCAACACCTCATGGTGAGGCCTAATGCCTTGACACCTGTCTCCCACTCGTGCTATCGGGAAATCGCGATTCGGGAACTCGCGGTTCCTGATGCACAAGGTCACAGTCCTTGCAAAACCCCGAATGCCGAGGTGCCGATTCTCCGAGATCGCGCCACCTGTCTTCCACTAGTACCTGGGGTCCCACACTGCCACGTCCTCTTCGGGAATTCGCGGATCACGGATCCACGATGCAAGAGTTTCGTGATGTCGAAAACTCTGAATGCCAAACCCCTTTATGATGAGATCGCGTGCCACCTATCCTCGTCACAATCGACGGCCCCCGTTAAATCGAGAAATCGCTATTCACGATTTCGAAAGGTATGAACCTCTTGCCGTTGCAAACGCCGAATGCCGACTCCTCAGGATCTGTGGCCACGTGTCCCCTCTCCGATCAACGGCTTCGATTGACTCAGGAAATCGCGACTCGTGATTCTACTAGGTGGGAACTCTTCCCTTGCCAACCTCCGAATGCCGAAACCCCGAAGTCCGATGGACTTTGGTTCTCCACCCCTGTGCTTACGGGTTATCTCCCATGCAACTCCTCCATGATCGGACGGTCCTCGGGATTTTGCGAAACTTCACTGGAGTTACACGTCATCGATTCTCTTCCTCTTGAAGAGATCTCCGCTCTATCATCTTCATCCTGTGCGACCTTCACTGGGGTCTGTTCCACAGCGAAACAAAGGAACTATCCCTCCTGAGCTTTGTTCCTCCGACTCCTTTAGAGAACTTCCTGCATTCCCTGCGCTCGACTTTCAACCACTCCCAACAGTTGAAGTTCTCCAAACCTCATGCACTCACCTACAACAGAGATTAATGGCTTCTTCCTCATACTGACTACTGAGACTTCAATCCGACCTGCACTCACCTGCACGGTTTGAAGAACCTATCATGACTCTGGGTTAAAGAGAAACAAATGTTCAACTGCTTAGCCTCCTCACGCACTCTATGCGGAGGTATTCAACTGCACTCGATGCAGGAATCTCCTGGCTTAAGCAGAGAAACAATTTGAACTCATCCCCTCATTCTCTCAGGTTACGAACCTGATACGCAATCACATATGCAGCATATAGAAGATAAGCATAAAAAGAAGCAAGCATGCAAAAGAATAATATCAACAACACGCAGAGATCAAACACATCCATGAGATTGAATCAAAGCTTTCCTATTAATTCAATGTTTGTACATGGGGTTTCTTCACAAGCTCTCTGCTCTGTCTCTTCTTCTCTCTTCTCTATCTAATGCTGAATAATCTGAATATGAATCAACCTCCAACAACACAACGGAGGGTGCCTATATTCCGTTTTCCCTCTCGAAAGCCAAAACTATCTAATCTACAGTTAATTCCTATCTAACATCATTAATACTATTAAATGCCTTCTTATCTACTTTACAATGCAAGTGCGCTTCATATGAATGAAAGCATTCAAATGACGGCGCAACAGTCCTTTCAAAGGAATTCAAAATATATATATGTTGGCACTGTCCAGCTGTAAATTCTTTTCCTCCATGCGTTGGCTCGCTTTGATTGAGTCGTAGATGCTCCTGCATCATACTCCTCGGCTCAAAAGATTTCATGGGCTCCTGCCCATGATCTCCTGCACGGTGTGTCCATGCTTCTGAATTTCTGCCTCTGTTTCCCAGCTGGCATCCTCCACTGGGTGATCTTTCCACTTCACCAGGTATTCCAAGTATTGTTTCCTCCTGGTCTTCCTGCCTACTCTTTTGTCCAGTATGCACTCCATCTGAGGCTTCTGGGTCACTGGCAACTGCTTCTGCCATTGGATGACTGGTTCCTCAACATCTCCAGCTCCTACATCTTCAACTTTATATGGGTATAAATCCGAAATATTGAAAATCGGAGATATCCCGATGCCCTCTGGCAATTCAAGCTCATATGCATTTTCCCCAAATTTCTTCAGGATTTTGCATGGCCCGATTTTCTTCATCTTGAGTTTATTATATGTCCCCCTTGGGAACCTTTCTTTTCTCAAGTGTGCCAGAACCATGTCTCCCACTTTAAATTTAAGCTGCCTTTTTCTCTGATCGACTCTGCGCTTATATTCCTGGTTCGATTTTTGTAATCACTGCTTCACCTGCGTGTGAAGTTCTTGCATTGCTTCAGTGAATTCCTCATCTCTCGCGCTGCTAGTTTCAGCCTGTTCTGGCTCCCTGAGCTCAGAAACTCCTCTCGGCTGTGTCCCATACAAAATTTGGAACGGGCTCTTACCTGTACTCCGATTCACAGAATCGTTGTACGCGAATTCTGCCTGTGGTAGGGTTTGATCCCAACTGGTGTGATACTCCGTCACCAGGCTTCTTAACAGATCTCCTAAGCTCCTATTGACCACTTCGGTCTGCCCATCTGTCTGGGGATGGTAAGCAGAGCTGAATGCTAAGTCAGTCCCTAGCTTCTTCCATAGTGTCCTCCAGAAGTGACCTATGAACTTTGTATCCCTGTCCGAGACTATGCTCCTGGGCAATCCATGCAATCTTACAATCTCTTTGAAAAATAAATTGGTGATGTGGGTTGCATCGCTAGCCTTATGACACGGAATGAAATGTGCCATCTTCGAGAACCTGTCCACCACTACAAAAATGGAATCAACTCCTCGCTGTGTTCTCGGTAAACCCAACACAAAGTCCATGCTAATGGCTTCCCATGGCCTTTCGGGTATAGGCAACG
>ML808824.1:102895-116429 GCA_009831015.1 Picea engelmannii
ATAACCCCGTGTTCTGTTTCCTGCCCTTCGCATGTTGACAAATTCTGCATCGGTCAACAAATCTCTTCACATCTGCACGCATACCTGGCCAAAAATACGATTCGCTCAGCTTGGCGAATGTTTTGTCATGCCCAAAATGACCTGCTAAGCCCCCGCTGTGCTTCTCCTTTACCAAATTCTCTCTCATAGAGAAATCCGGAATGCACAATTGATTGCCTTTGAACAACAATCCATCCTGTATCAAGAAATCTATCCATGGGCTCCTATCTCTGAGCACCGGATTCTCGGTTGCTTCGTATGCCTCGCCAAAGTCTGCATCACCTGCATACATATCTTTTAAATTTTCAAAACCTAAAGTTTTGACCCTGAATTCCTGCAGCAATATACACTTTCTGCTTAAGGCATCAACTACCTTGTTAGCAGTCCCCGAAATGTGCTTTATGACAAAGGTGAAATTCTGCATGTATTCCACCCACTTTGCATGCTTCTGATTCAGCTTCTCTTGCTGACTCACGAACTGTAATGCATGATTATCACTATACAGAACAAATTCCTTGGGTATCAGATAGTGCCTCCACTTCTTCAATGCTTGGAAAATGGCATAGAATTCTTTATCATATGTGGAGTACTTCAATTTTGCGTCATCCAGCTTCTCGCTGTAATATGCAATAGGTCTGTCATCCTGACTCAAAACCCCTCCAACAGCGTACCCACTAGCGTCACACTTCACCTGGAAGGTCTTCCGAAAATCAGGTAGCACTAACACTGGCTGCTCGGTTATCTTTCGCTTCAACAAATTGAAGCTCCTTTCAGCCTCGGCTGTCCACTGAAAATTTTTATGCCGCTTCCTGACCGTATCCATCATTGCGGCGCTAATCCCACTAAAATTTCGAATGAATTTTCTGTAGAAGCTTGCCAAACCGTGAAAGCTCCTTACCTCAAAAACATTTCTCGGTGATGGCCAATTTCTGATTACTTCAACCTTCTCAGGATCCATCTTCAATTCATTCACCGATATTACAAGCCCCAAATATATGAGTTCTGTCTGCATGAAGGAACACTTCTTCAAACTGATCAGCAACTTCTCCTGCTGCAGTCTCCTCATCACCGTGGGCAAATGCCTCAAGTGTTCAGCCTTCGTCTTGCTGAAAATCAATATGTCGTCCAAGTATACGACCACAAACTTGCCAATGAATTCCCGCAGGACTTCATTCATCAGTCGCATAAATGTGCTTGGTGCGTTTGTCAACCCAAACGGCATGACCAGCCATTCGTACAAACCCTTGTTTGTTTTGAATGTTGTTTTCCACTCATCTCCCTCTCTCATCCGGATCTGATGATATCCGCTCTTGAGATCTATCTTTGAAAAATAATTTTCCCCGCTCAGGCAATCCATCAAGTCGTCCATTCTCGGCAGTGGAAACCTGTACCTGATGGTGATCTTATTAATCGCCCTGGAGTCTGTACACATCCTCCAGCCTCCATCCTTTTTCGGGCTCAGTACTGTCGGAACAGCACACAGACTAAGACTTTCCCTCACCAGTCCTTTGTCAAGTAAGTCCTGTACCTGCTTTTTGACTTCCTCGTTCTCTTGAGGTGTCAACCTGTACGCTGCCTTATTTGGCAAACTTGCCATGGGTATGAGGTCAATGTGATGACTCACACTCCTCATTGGTGGCAATGAACGAGGTAGTTCGTCCACGATGATGTCAACGAACTATCCAAGTAGTTCCTGAATCTCCTCTGGCAAGTCGTCCACTCTTGTGCTTGTCAGGACAATTCTCGGCTTCCTGACAACAAAGAACTGTGGATCCTCATCCTTCTCCATCTCTGTGAGAAGTTCTTTTTCACTCATGAGAAGTATCGTGCTGCTAACTTCTGGTTTCACTTCTTTATCGTTTACCGGATGCAAGGTATGTGATTTCCCATCCTTCTTCAAGGTGTATGTGTTCATTCTCCCATCATGAACCACATTTCTGTCAAACTGCCATGGTCTTCCCAATAATACATGACAGACATCCATGGGAATGACATCACACATAATTTCATCCCTATATTCACCCATTTTAAAATTTACCAAGCATTGTTTTGTAACACATACCTGGTGTCCTTTCTGTAGCCATGACAATTTGTATGGACTCAGGTGCTTGTTTGTTTTCAGCTCCAGTTTCTCCACCATCTCTATTGAAACGAGATTATCTGTGCTCCCACTGTCCACTATAACCTTGCATTTCCAGCCCTGGGTCTTGAAAGTCATCCGGAACAGTCTCCATCTTTGCGTTGTGTCCTCCATCTCTTTCTCAGGTTTCAAAAGAACCTTATGCACTGTCAGTGACTTCCCACTTGCAGTGTCCTCATCCTCCACGTCATGCCTCTACGCCTCAACGACGTGGGTTTTTCCTCTGTCCATCTTCCTCTCTGGACAGTCCACGGCTTTGTGACCGTCTTTACCACACGTAAAACATGTGATAACTCCTCCTCGGCCCCTTCCTCTACCTTGGGTACGAGGAAAAGTGTTGGCGTCGGCATATCCCCTTTGCTGATCTGTTTGCTGTCTCCTCGGCTCAGCAATTTGCTGCCTCTGCTGTGAGGTTCCACCTCTTTCAGCCTTTCCCTGAGGTCTCTTCCAATCCTCCTTGGGCTTCTGGGTTCTCTCTTGGGCAACTGCTTTGCCTCTAGGTTGGCTTCTGCCTCGCCCTCGCTGTCCCGCTTTGTGGTTCAGCTTCTCCTCGGCCTTTAGAGCCATCTGGTACGCATCCTCAACTGTGCGGACGGTAACCATGCTCAACTCATCCTGAATGTCATACCTAAGACCATTCAGATATCTTTCCACCTTTTCGTCATCACTCTCTCGATGGCCTGCTCGAATATTGAGCCTATAGAATTCCTCGGTGTACTCCTTCACCGTCATCATCTTCTGTCTCAGGTTCTGCATGTGCCTAAACAGAGTGATCTGGTAGTCCCTCAGAATGAACTTCGCCTTCATCTTGGCGATCATCCGATCCCAGCTCTTGATTTTCTGTTTGCCTTTGGAACGCCTGTCCGCCTGCAACTCGTCCCACCATAAGGCCGCATGTCACTTCAGCTTCGTGACGGCATGCCTTACTTTCTTGTCCTCTTCGATGTCTTCATAGTCAAAGTAGGTGTCGAGTGCTCGGATCCAATCCAACAGCTCCTCTACGTTTAGATTTCCCTCATAGACGGGAATATCCATCTTCGTCTTCGAGCTCATCCTCGAAATGGCTCTGATCAACCTCTCGGTTGATGCATCCTCTGCTGTAACTTCTTCTTCGGCATGTCCAGCTTCCTCTTCAACCTCGGGATCGCTAAACTCTCCTGCGTCGGCTCCACGCCTATGGGTGGTCTCCATATCTTCGAGTCTCGCACTGAGATCTCGTATCTGACGCTCCATCTCTGGATTCCCTGCTTTCCTACCCCTTCTTTAGGCATCCCGGTCCTCACGATCAGGTGACTGCCTTTCTCTTCTGGGCGACATTATATCTCTTCTATCTCTGCTTCAGAAAGCAAAGGTACTCCCGCTCTGATACCACTCTGACGCAAGTCGTGAGTATCCGAGTATTTTTCCTTTCTCCTTCCCTTCTCTCGCCTGAGATATACAGACAAGATCTTCAAGTTCTGATACCACTCTGACACAACATACCCCTAAACGAGCGGTCACTCCTACCAGGAGCTTCTTTAACCACGGGCCCGAAGAGTCTAAGCTCTTCCAACTCCCCTCGGGAGTCACGAGTCACCCACAATAACTCCTCGCAAATCTCCCTTTCGGAAATCGGGATATCGCGACTCGGGAGTTCGCGGGTCACGCGAACACAATTCTCATACAAAACAAAACCCCGATCCCCGATGGTCAACGGGTCAACATTTCCTTCTATCGGAGATTTCTCTATCGGGAAATCGGCGCATGAAATGTCGTGATTCACTTATACTATGAATCCCCGAACCCCGAACTTCGATATGCTTCCACCTGTACTCCACTAGAGCCTTCAGGTCCCACGTGCCACGTTCTCCTCGGGATTTCGCAGATTGCGAATCCGCGATGCAAATTTCCCTGTGATCGAAAACCCTGAAACGCCGAATCCCGAGTACCCGAACCCCGACTCCAAGGGATCCCTTGACGCGTGTCCCACAAGTCAACGGTTGGGATTATATCGTGGACTCACAGGTCGTGATTTCACCAGTCGCAATTCTTTCGCATCGCAAAATCCCGAACTCCGATTTTACGATGCCACCTGTCAACACCTCATGGTGAGGCCTAACGACTTGACACATGTCTCCCACTCGTGCTATCGGGAAATCACGATTCGGGAACTCGTGGTTCCTGATGCACAAGGTCACAGTCCTTGCAAAACCCCGAATGCCGAGGTGTCGATTCTCCGAGATCGCGCCACCTGTCTTCCACTAGTACCTGGGGTCCCACACTGCCATGTCCTCTTCGGGAATTCGCGGATCACGGATCCACGATGCAAGAGTTTAGTGATGTCGAAAACTCCGAATGCCGAACCCCGATATGATGAGATCGCGTGCCACCTGTCCTCGTCACAATCGACGACCCCCGTTAAATCGGGAAATTGCTATTCGCGATTTCGAAAGGTATGAACCTCTTGCCTTTGCAAACGCCGAATTTCGACTCCTCGGGATCTGTGGCCACATGTCCCCTCTCTGATCAAAGGCTTCGATTGACTCGGGAAATCGCGACTCGCGATTCTACGAGGTGGGAACTCTTCCCTTGCCAACCTCCGAATGTCGAGACCCCGAAGTCCGATGGACTTTGGTTCTCCACCCCTGTGCTTACGGGTTATCTCCCGCGCAACTCCTCCACGATCGGACGGTCCTCGGGATTTCGCGAAACTTCACTGGAGTTACACGTTGTCGATTCTCTTCCTCTTGAAGAGATCTCCGCTCTATCACCTTTGTCCTGTGCGAACTTCACTGGGGTCTGTTCCACAGTGAAACAAAGGAACTATCCCTCCTTAGCTTTGTTCCTCTGACTCCTTCAGAGAACTTCCCGCATTCCCTGCGCTCGACTTTCAACCACTCCCAACAGTTGAAGTTCTCCAAACCTCATGCACTCGCCTGCAACAGAGATTAATGGCTTCTTCCTCAGACTGACTACTGAGACTTCAATCCGACCTGCACTCACCTGCACGGTTCGAAGAACCTATCATGATTCTGGGTTAAAGAGAAACAAATGTTCAACTGCTTAGCCTCCTCACGCACTCTATGCGGAGGTATTCAACTGCACTTGATGCAGGAATCTCCTAGCTTAAGCAGAGAAACAATTTGAACTCATCCCCTCATTCTCTCAGGTTACGATCCTGATACGCAATCACATATGCAGCATATAGATGATAAGCATAAAAAGAAACAAGCATGCAAAAGCATAATATCAACAACACGCAGAGATCAAACACATCCATGAGATTGAATCAAAGCTTTCCTATTAATTCAATGTCTGTACATGGGGTTTCTTCACAAGCTCTCTGC
Source organism: Picea engelmannii (assembly GCA_009831015.1). Lineage (NCBI taxonomy): Eukaryota > Viridiplantae > Streptophyta > Pinopsida > Pinales > Pinaceae > Picea > Picea engelmannii. The sequence continues at coordinate 108,401 of ML808824.1, forward strand.
TCTGTCTCTTCTTCTCTCTTCTCTATCTAATGCTGAATAATCTGAATGTGAATCATCCTCCAACAACACAACGGAGGGTGCCTATATTCCGTTTTCCCTCTCGAAAGCCAAAACTATCTAATCTACAGTTAATTCCTATCTAACAGCATTAATACTATTAAATGCCTTCTTATCTACTTTACAATGCAAGTGCGCTTCATATGAATGAAAGCATTCAAATGACGGCGCAACAGTCCTTTCAAAGGAATTCAAAATATATATATGCTGGCACTGTCCAGCTGTAAATTCTTTTCCTCCACGCGCTGGCTCTCTTTGATGGAGTCGTAGATGCTCCTGCATCAATATTCACAATTATATTAAATTCATATCTCTATGCATAAGCAATCCTATAGTTTAATAGGCTAGTCAAGTTTCGAAATAAATAACATTCACACCAAATGATCACTCTCTTGTATCCTTTAAGTTATTGACTAAAATATAATATTATCTCCTCTACTATAGTAAAAGGTTTTTATAAGTTAAAGTTGATACTTTAACCCTTCTAACATTTTTCCTGAGAACTTCACCCATTATCGTTTTAAATGTTTCAACATACCCTTATCACCCTAAGAATTTACGTGCTATATCACTCATAATAAAAGATCTCATTAAAACATTATATAGCTAATCACTAAATAATCCAATTATCGTTTAATCATAAGCATTCCAATTTTGCTACATAAACCAAATAAATTTCTGATCATTTTACTCATTGAAATAAATCCAAGGAAGTAGAGTGGCAAATGAGGTTAAAATCTCACTTAATACACAATATTTCAATCGCACAAGGATTACTAAATACACCTAATTGTCACTATCAAAATTCTATCCTTTTATAAAATAGGTAGGTAAATTCTTCTTCTATAAATAAAACTCTACTTGGCATTTGAAAAGAGAAATTTATATTTGCGTGACCTAGGTGTGTAACTTCTTGTATCCAAATAGATGATCTCCATTAATTAATAGTGAGACTCTTTTTATAACTCAACAAGGCTTAGGTCACGATATGATATCGTGTATTCTAAAACCTTCCTTGGTTAAAAGAATGACTCAATTGGGTACGCACTCGAGTAATGCACGCAGGTTTACTAAGAAATAAGTATGCACAAATAATCTTAATGATTCTAATGCACTAAGTGCCAAGATGCTAGGGAATTTAGGAAGAATTTGCCATCAATGCAAATGATGTATCCCTTAAGCATTATTGGTATAACGAAGACTCAATCAAACACTCTAAGGCTAAATTTACTAACAAGAGTTGATTGTTAGTAAAGTTGTGACTCAGAGAATGTAATCAGAGAACGGTGTTTTCCAAACTGAAAACATTAATACATGTACAGTTCTAGAATCCAGAACCTCCTATAAATTAATGGCGACCATGCAATTAGTTCTCAGAGAAGTAAAATAATTCGCAGTGCCCAAATGAAATCCACTATCAGAATCTATAAATTAACTTGGTGGTGATTCATATGGAAAACTGCATTTATGGAATGGAAAAAAAGCTTAAATAACCCTACAAATTATAGATCTGGATTAGCCAAAGTTTATAAGAACCCAACGATTTACTAAATTCGAATTTACAACTAAAATATACAAGTACCATATAAAAATTCCAAATGGTTCTAAGAAAGTCTAATCCGTTTTTGCAATTAATTAGCATCTACTCTTCAATTAGTTTCTAGGGTGTAAAGCACCATAAGAATCAATTCACTAAATGTGAATATTTTGCAGCGATTACCAGAGTACAATTTCGGGTCTGCAAAGACAATGACAATACTCTTACCATTTTAAAATTTGAAATGCCAAACCCATAAAAGTGGCTACGCATAGTTGTTTAGCAACCCTCAGAATCTTAAATTTTCGGAAAAACAAAATCTCCATACCACATTCAAACTTCGGATTTCAATAATTGAGAGCCACAATTATTTTAAAAAAAATTCCAGAGCGGCAAGGTAAATTCGTAGCGACCATAAGGAAATTTAAACTCTGAAATCAAATAAATCAATGCAACGACCCAATCGGTTTAGTTTCCAACGTGCAACCAAAATCTATGATCATATAAATTTCCAAATCAAAATTACAATAAACTTCAAGGACTAAAGAACTTCTATCATTCGAATAATGTTTTTTTTCACAACGACCCTACCATTTTTAATTTACAGAGATACAATTTTAACTTCTCAGCGATCAACAAAATCAAACATGTTTTTCCAATAACTTTGACAGCGAATAAGAAATTGGGTTCAGAATGCAAGCTAACGACATAGAATGTAATGCATTCAAATTTTGATATACAAAGGATTTTAAAAACGTCCTATCAAGATTGTCGTTTCCAGAATTTGAACAATTTACACAACAAAAAAGGAACTCTCGGAATTCAGGTGACAATTTAAATTGGTAGCAAATACAACATTCTAAATTCTCAGTTGAAAACAAAATTTAAAAACAGAGAGAACAAAATTCTAATTAGATTTCTCCAAGACTCATGACGAATTTGCAATTTAATCTTTAGAATTACCGTCTATTATGCATTATCTTTAAAATTATAATACAAATTAATCATATTACAAATACAATTTCATAATTAAAAATATTGGGAGGACCAGAGAAGAGGGAGAATTGACGATGTCCTTTAGAGGCTTGTGCTCTTTCTGTTTTGTCGTTTGCTAATCCTCAAAGCTTCATCGATACCTCTCATCCAATGTTAGGGGTACTCTTCTTCCTCCTTAGCCCCCTGAGTCGCAAAGGGGCCACACACCAGAAACCAACAACCAATAGCTCCAAGGATTTTCTCGCAAGGAAGAGCTTCCACTCTTTATACAAGCTTGGTATCCAAACTCACAAGTAAAAAACAGTGCATAATATTTTTTGCAGTGTAACATTACCAAGAATAAGTGAGTTCCATTTCCCTTCTATGCCATTTGTTTTATAGAAATTTATTTACTGACACATGTCCTCATGAAAAAATAATTAACCTTTTAGATTAAATTAATTATGATTATTCACCCACACACTTGTGACTTGCACAAGTAATTACCATTTTTATTTTATTTAAAAAGTCAAATTCCCTCACATTCCCCAATGTGTTCCTATTTTCTCTCTTTGTTCTCCCTTTGTTCTCATTTAAGTTTTCATTTAATGAGTGTCTCTTAAGTAGATATTAGTTAGAGTTGGATTATGAGTCTTCTTCTAGTTAGACTAGTGGTAAGTTGATTCAAGTTTCTATTCTATGTACACCTATTCTCTGAAGTTATTGTTTATTTCTATTTAAAAATCCATTTTATTAATTCTATGCACACATGTGCATTTATCCAACCTTTAAATTTTATTCCCCTTTTTCTTAGAGTTTGATTATATTCTCAAATATTTTAACTTATGTCATAATTCATTTAGTCATTTATTTAATTTAGACTTAGAATTAGTCTTAGACTCAAGATTAGACATTTTTTAGGCTTTATATTTAATAATTTCCTGTTTATTTAACCATTTTATTCTAACAAGGTCTAATCATTTCAATGTTCTCCAGGACACCTAGATTTATTGAATCAAGTTTAATTATGTGACGTTCCCTTCAAGACACACCTCTGTGCTCCAAGGGTGCCACTCTCCTTAGAATGGTTTTGGAAGTTTGTCCAACCCTTGGAGTAAACACTCCATTCAGTCGAACTTGTGAGAGACTAAGGGCTTCTAAGGAATAAGGACTATGCCTTATTGTGCGCCCCTTAGAAATATTCGTGAGTGAGTGTATTAGTATGCCCTCACGACATCGTGGACCTCTTGAACTAGGTAATCGTTAACCTATCATTCAGACCATGGTGGAAGTGTTAGTAGGCTGTAACAAGGACGTTGCTACAACTCTCCCTCAAATGTTTGGTTTCTATGCATGACCCCTTTACTCCTTATGTGAGTCAGATTAGAAATAATTGTCAAGCCTACATCAAATAACAAAAACACTATCAATAATCCATATACATAAATCATACTGAAATCAATTGTATATCACATGTGCATAAAATGAAATACTCAAACAAATAAAATCCACTCCTTGAATCAATCTGGAGTCCAAGGAAGTCCATTGATGCCATCAGAATCCATAACCTTTCATGTGTCATGCACACTCAGGAAAACTCGACAATAACATCTTCCAATACATATACATCAAAATAGCAATAAGTCACAATATATCATCATCATCACGTATAATCCATAATCGAAATGAAATCACAATGTACCATATCTGGATCAGTTGCACGCAAGTGTCCTCAAAGAATAAGTCAATAAAAATGTCCTTAATAGAACGAGATGTTACGTACACCCACTCTTGTTTTAAACGTTGTCCCGAAGTTTGTACAGTATATAAACGCAAGTAAATAAAACTATTTGACATAGATTTAAATGTTTATTCTATCGCATAAGTAAGGAAATTGTTGATGCATCTCATATGAATCCTCCCAAGTAGTCGAGTGTGGCCTATAGTTGTCTTACTTGACCTTGACCTGATAAACTATTCGACGTCGTAACAGTCGAATGCGATGATCCTGAATGAAAATTGGATCTACCATAAGAGCCCCCTCATCTGAAACCTACAAATGAATCATGTCAATAACATGTGACAGATCACCAATATAATGTCCTAAAACAAATACATGAAATAGATCGTGTATACGCCTAAAATAATTAGGAAAGGCTAGAAGATAATCCATAGGTCCCTTATTTTCCACAACCTCTAAAGGTCCCATAAACCTAGGAAAGAGTTTATCACCCTTTCCAAACTTTATCGAACTCTTGTGCAGTTTTACTTGCAAGACAACTCTTTCTCCAACTTCATAACTGTGGTCGATGCGATGCGCATCTACATAAACTTTCTATGGATCTTGTGCTTCTTTAATCCTCTTTCTTATCGATTACATCTGATCTTCCATTTGTTGGATCCTCAAGTTGATCCCAACTTAGCGGTGTCTGACACGGTCGCTCGTAAAGAAACTCAAACGGTGTCATCTTAATCGTGCTCCGGTAACTGTTGTTGTATGAAATCTCTACTAATGGAAAGAATTCCTCCCAATATTTTAGTTGGTCCATTACATACATACACAACATATCCTCCAAAATCTGGTTCGTTCTCTCTGTTTGTCCATCTGTATCAGGGTGATATGATGTACTAAAATTCAATTGCGTTGCTAAGGTTTCTTGGAAACTAGTCCAAAACCATCATGTAAACACCAATCCTCGATCAGATATGATCCATATTGGTACACCATGTAATATCACAATATCACTAACAAATACTCTAGCTATATACAATGCCTGATAGTAGTATGTACTGGAATAAAGTGTGCACTTTTCGTCAGAGTGTCAACTACCTCAAAAATCAAGTTGTGTCTCCTTTCCGTTAGTGGAAATCCAATGACAAAATCCATCGAAATGACCTACCATTTTCATTAAGGAATAGTGTGTGGCTGTAACAATCTTGTTGGATGTCTATGTTCATCCTTCACTTGTTGACATTCTATACATCTTGCCATGTAACTTACTATATTTTTTTTCACTCCCTTTCAGAAGAATAAAGGCTTAAGGTCTTCCTTCATCTTCATGAGTCACAAATGAGCCATGTAAAATTCTCGATGAGATTCATTTAAGATCAAAATTCTTAGTTCATTATTAGGAGGTACGTAGATTTTGTCTTTAAATCTCAATAATATGTCGTTGTCCAGTGAATAACATTCAAATTTTGGTACCATCATGGTATCTTGTCCAATATTATCCTGAACTTCTTTGTAAAAATCATCTTGTATCTTTAAAGTTAGAATATTTTCTCGAAGGTTCGTCTTAAGAGGTATTACCGAGAATATGCTTAGTATCCAACTCAACGCATCTGCCACTCTATTCACTAGTCATTTAATGTAAGTAATCTCAAAGTTGTATTCTCTAAGTAATTATGACCAAAGCCTCTGTCGTGCATTCAAGTAACTCTAAGTAAATATATGTTGCAATCCAAAATGATCTATCGTTAATTCAATTTTTTTTCCAATCAGACAATGTCTCCATACTCTCAAGGTATATATAATTTCTAATAACTACAATTCATGTGTTTTGTAGTTCTCTTGATGCTTTCTCAATTTCCTTTAAATGTAAGCGATCACTCAACCGTCTTGCATCAAAAATATGCCCAAACCTTCCTTGGATGCGTCCATGAATACCAAGAATTATTTGTCCATGTCAGGGACCTTTAGTATCAATGTTGTCGTCAACAAATCAATATTTTGAAATGATTCCCTGCATTTCTCATTGCATACAAACTTATTTTTTTTCTTTTGCAATTTCGTGATTGGATTTTCTATCTTCGGTAATATCCTTCTAAACCCATAAAGATACATAATTTTTGTACATTTGTCATTATTGGACATTCCATAATGGCATCTACTTTCGTTGGATCCACAACGATACCTTCACAAGATATGATATGTCCCATGTATTCAATCTTCGATTGGTAGAAAGAAAATTTCGATAACTTCCCATACAATTTGTTTTCTCTTAGACATTGTAGGACCAATATCAAGTGTTTTTCATGCTCTTCTTTCATTCGACAATAGATCAGTATGTCATCAATAAATACTTGAACAAAATTATTCAAGTATTCACAGAACACCCCATTCATGAAAGTCATGAATACCCCCAAGGCATTCGTCAATCCAAATGGAAAAACGGTGAACTCATAGTCTTTGAATATCATCTTAAATGTGGGCTTAGGGATATCTTCCTCTTTAATCCTCAATTGATGATATCCCAATCTCAAGTCAATCTTCGAAAACACCATCACTCCCTTCATTTAGTCAAACAAATCATCTATTCTTGGCAACACATATTGGTTCATGATCATCGCTTTATTCAATTGAAGATAGTCAATACACACTCTCCATGATCGATCCTTCTTTCTCATGAAAATAAATGGTGCACCCCAAGGAAACACACTTGGACGTATAAGTCCCAAGTCCAAGAATTCGTTCAATTTCATTTTCAACTCTTGCAATTCAAGCGTTGACATACGATATGGCATTCTTGCTATTGGTTTAGTTCCAAAATTCAAGTCTATTGTAAACTCCAACTCTCTTGTAAACTCCAACTCTCTCTCGGGTGGTAAACCTAGTAGCTCTTCAGAAAAGACATCAAAAAACTCTTTTACTACCGGAAGGTTTTCTAATCCTTTTTCATCACCCTTTTCGTTTAGCGTTAAGATTTCATATAGCTTGCATCACTTGTGCATACTCTTATATAGTAGAAGGGAAGAAATAAACCTCAAGGACACTCCCTGGTTTCTCCCTACAATCACTCTACTATTTCCCAGATCATCCATCAAACTTAACCATATTGTTTTATAGTTGAGTATCTCATCATGTGATTCCAACCAGTCCATGCCTATCACTATGTCATAAGATCCTAATATCATGACATATAGGTTGGATTTTGTTACAAAGTCACCGAATTTAATGCTAGAGTCTGTAGCCTTTCCTCCAACCTTTTGTTTGGCACCCAATGCCATTTCTACGTATATGAACGTGTCCTTATCGACTACCTCTACCTTAATTCTCTTTAGCATTTGACTAGAAATAAATATCTTTGTAGCACCTGGATCTATCAAGACACTAAAATCTTTATTGGTGATCATCCCTGACATCTCAAGAACAATGGAATGGTGCTCATCCTAGTGGTTGTTCACCACTACATTTATCCTATGGGCCTTGCCCAAATATCCAACTATAGTGGGTCCTAATGATCTGACCACCTTGGCCTTCTCAATTAGACAATATCGCTGGTAATATAACTCCCCAGATGTCTAGCATCTAGAGCATAGATGATTTTAGGGGCGAAATTTCACTCATGGGCGAAATTTAGGGGCTTCCAATTTTTTATTGGGAGAATTTTTTGTATTAAAGTGATTTTTTAAAACTTATATCATTAGCCCATAATTTATTTTAGGGGAAAAATCGTGTAC
>ML808825.1:18865-73809 GCA_009831015.1 Picea engelmannii
GTTTGAGGGGTTTAAAGTAGTTAAAGAGTTTATAAGACATAACCATTATTATTATAATGCTACGCACAAAGAGTATTTCAATGATTTTTTAAGCTACACAGAGCATTCTAATTATTTTTATATCCCATGTAGAAGAAGATTGTGTATAATAAATAAAATCCACATTTAATTAGAGAAGTCTCTTACAAACAAGGCTGCATGGCAGCATATACCTGCCACTATGCAGAAATTTAGAGAGCTATCTTGAATTACATATAATTATTACTAGGATTATAACATATAAGAATAATACTCTTATTATATTTATAGGTATTATAACATATAAGGTTAGTATGTAAATTCATATACATCGTTACTTTGAATATTTGTTAAATGTTAATTTAAATTCAGAAAACAGTTAGGAAGTATCTACAGCTACAACACTTAAAAGCATTTCAAAAGTGTCGGGCCTCGTTTAACTAGTTAGTGCTCTCAGCAGAGATCTGTGATATATGTCTAGCATTATCCGACAGGGCCTCTTTTAACTAGTTAGTGCTCTTAGCAGTTAATGTATTACAACAAATAGTACCTTGCAAACCCATCTTGCTAAGACAAGTTGGAAGCTCCCCTATACTCAGTATTTTAAATGTGCTAGCTGGATGAACGGAAACAACATTAGAGGGAATAATTATCGATTCCCCTGTAATGGAAGTCTTGTCCATGGCCATGAGAGTAATGGATATCAAAAAATAATGAGTACATCGTCGTCGCCTCTACAATAAGAGGTGAAATCTCTAAGCCAATGATTGAATAAATAAATAATTATTAATATTTTAAAAAAAAAATTGTTAATGTAAAAGTTTGGAATTAACTTAAAATGTATGGTCAACTTCATACAAATAGGTAGTCAAAGCAGTGAACTCATTGCTATATACTTTGCCTGGAAGCAGGTATAATAAGGCTTGCCCTCTTTATAGAAAATGAGCTTTTACTATTCATACCATCCCGTGGAAAGGTGATTTAGAGAATGCCTCTAGTCATAAAGACTTTTTTTCAACAAAAACGTGAGATAATAAACTATAACAATAAAAAAATTGTAGATAACCAATACAAAAAACGTAAGTTATACAAAATACATAACATTACGAAAGTTGGTGAAACTTAAAGGAGCATTATTGTGGAATGGAATCTCAATCATGAAATATACAACTTGTTAGAAAAATAGGATCGTGGAGTAATAAACAAAAACAAATGCGGAAATAAAACATAGAACATATATTGAGTTTCTTTTCATTTCACTAGATAACAATAGCATAGATAGGATCACTAAGAAATACACAATCACAAGAGACACATCACTTATCCTGGGAAACCCTCATGGGGGAGAAAACCCAGCAAAAACTTCCTTAATATAGATAGCCAATACAATGCCAAGAGATAACTCAAACAAATACAGAAAGTCCTCTCCAAGAAGTGTGCCTCTCTCCCTCTCTCTCTCTCTCTCTGTCTCTCTCTCCATCTCTCTTCTTATTCTCCAACTGCAGCTCCAAACTTGTGCTCTGATCATCAAGTGAGTATGTGTACAAATGAGGCGTTGGCCTCTTTATTTATACAATTTGGCAGGTGCTGGAGTGAGGTGTCTTTTCACTGGCAGGACCGACTTCTCAATCTGGGTGGTTATAACCATTTTAATATATTCTGGGTGGTTATAACCACTTTAATATATTATGGGGCCAACTTTTCATTTAGCCCGTTACAATTAGGGTTTGACCAATCCGCAAAAGGGGATTTGATCATTTACAATACCCGTCATGATCAATCCACAAAAGGGGATTGATCTAATGAATAATACATCAATAATAAATAGAATACTCTTTGCAGTTACAATATTTCAACACTCCCCCTTAACAAGAAGGGTATTCTACAACAGCATTAGGCAAGAGAGAGAGGGCAACATCATCAACAGCATCTTGGAACACTGACTGGAGTATCTATTATCCATCGGAAGTTTTTCTCATCATCAACACAGCACAGAGGTTGGAGCATCATCAACACAACATGGAGCTAGAGTAGCATCATCATCTTCTTTAGCATGAGGCTAAACTAATATCATCATCTTCTTTAGTATGAGGCTAAAGTAATCTCATCAACATCTTTGGCATGAGGCTAAAGTAACAACATCAGGCAAGACAGAGGGCAACATCATCAACATCATCTTGGAACACTGACTGGCATATCTATAAATCATCGAAAGTTTTTCTCATCATCAACATCATCATTCACAGCAGGGAGCTAGAATGGCATCATCATCCTCATCAACATGAGGCTAAGGTAACATCATCATCATCTTCAGTGTGAGGCTAAAGTAACATCATCATCTTCAGCATGAAAGATGAAATAACATCATCATCATCTTTAGCAAGAGGCCGAAGTGGCATCATCATCATCATCTTCAGCAAGAAGATGAAGTGGCATCATCATCATCAACTTCAGCAAGAAGCTAAAGTGGCATCGTCATCATCAACTTCAGCAAGAAGCTGAAGTGGCATCGTCATCATCAACTTCAATAAGAATCTGAAGTGGCATCGTCATCATCAACTTCAGCAAGAATCTGAAGTGGCATCGTCATCATCGACTTTAGCAAGAAGCTGAAGTGGCATCATCATCATCGACTGCATCAACATGAATTAGTATAACACTAATACATCATCATCATCAATAACAACACAATGTTGATACAACATCAAAAGCAGCAATATCACAGCACAAAGGCTGGAGCATCATCAACAATAATAACATCACAGCACGAAGGTTGGAGCATCATCAACATTAGCACTAGGTTGAGAGTCTTCGGCATGAGGCTGGCATCACAACACGAAGCTGGCAACGCATCATCACAGCACGAGGTTGGCACATTATCACAACACAAGGCTGGCATGTCATCAACACGAGGCTGGCATCACAACAATTAAGTTGGCACATCATCACATCAATTAAGTTGGAATCTCAACACAACAATTAAGCTGGAATCTCAACACAACAATTAAACTGGCAACAACAATTAAGTTGGAATATCAACACAACAATTAAGTTGGAATCTCAACACAACAATTAAGTTGGAGTCTCAACACAACAATTATGTTGGAAACAACAATTAAGTTGGAATCTCAACACAACAATTAAGTCGGTAACAACAATTAAGCTGGAATCTCAACATAGCAACTAAGCTGGCAACAACAATTAAGCTGGAATCTCAACACAGCAATTAAGTTGACAACAACAATTAAGCTGGAATCTCAACACAACAATTAAGTTGGAAGCACAACACTAGGTTGGCATATCAACACAACACTACCCCCCCTATCAAGGGAGGTCCTTTCAGACTATACCAAGCTTATCTTGAAAGTGCTCAAAATTTACACGAGATAAAGGATTGGTCAACACATCGACAACATGTTCATCCATGCTAACGTATTGGAGCTTTATGGCTCCTCTCTGCACCATGTCACAGATGTAATGATATTGGATCTCTATGTGTTTTGACTTGTCATGGAACACAGGGTTCTATGTTATCTTTATACAGCTCTGGTTATCACATAGGATCGTGGTTGCTTCCATCTCTAGGTCGAATAGACTAGTCAACAACTTACGAAGCCATATGGCTTCACAGCTGGCATAACATGCAACAATGTGTTCTGCTTCCGCTGTACTTAGAGAAATGCTTGATTGCTTCTTACTCTTCCATGAGATCATGGTTGATCCCAAACTGAAACAACATCCTAAAGTGTTATTCCTGTCAGAGACACTTCCAACCCAATCTGAATCAGTGTTCCCACTCAATCTGAAGTTATGATCTCCATCATTAACTGAGACCACAATCTAACGTACCCTTAAGGTACCTCATCACATGTTTTGCAACAACTAGGTGAACATATTTGGGTTCTACCAGAAACTGACTCAAGGTGTTCATGACAGAATAGATATATGGTATGGTGTTCGTCAGACACATTAGCGATCCAATGATCTGTCTATATAGTGTGGCATCAATCAATTCTGACGAAGTGTCGACCATAAGCTTGAGCTTCATTTCCATGGGTGTATTCATGGACTTGCACTCCAACATATCAAATCTCTTCAAGATTTCAATTGCATACTTCCCTTGGTTAAAGAAGATCTTCTGTGCTCTGCGAAACTTCAAGACCTAAGAGATAATGCATTTAGGTCTTCCATCAAACTCTGTGGCGAGCTTCTTTTGCAATATGTGATGAGCTTTTCTTCATCTTTGTCAGGGATACATCATCTACATATAGTAGTAAAATCACTGGCTCATCATTCATAACCTTAAGATAAAGGTTAGAATCAACTTTACTCTTGGTAAAGCCCAAGCTCGTCAAGAAACTGTCAATTCTTCCATACCAAGCTCTAAGAGCTTGCTTCAACACGTACATAGCTTCCTTCAACTGGTAGACATGAGTCTTTCTATCTTCAATCTTTAAATCAAAGTTTCTCATTACATTGTACCAATCTAGTACACTTGCTCAACGACAACTCAATCTGCACAAACATATGTTAGCTCTATGTGCTTTTTGTAAGGCACTATCTGTCTCACTGTCTGGGAGTATGTCCTCTACTCTCTCTTTAATTGTTCCTTATGGAATCTGGGACTCTACACCTGTAGTTGCTTTGAGGGTGAGAATGACTGCTTCATTCTCATTGTGGCTGCTAAAATCTAAGAGTAACACCTCTTATTCTATCACGACAACAGTTTCATCTGAAACTGAGAGTGGCTCAATAACTGATACTAAAGATGGCTCTTCTTCTTTCATGGAGGTAACTCTATCTTACATTGTAGTCATGTCTCCATGACCCAACTAATGTACTGCACCAACTACCACTTAATTTTAAATATGGGGATTGCTCCCCCTAAATCTCATACTATATATGAATTATAGTTGTTATGGTTGTCTTCATAAATATTGGAACTATTTCTTCAATTTCTGGAGTAAGTGTCTCATCATAGTCTTCTCCCTCTTGTTGGGAGAATCCTCTAGACACAAATCAAGATTTTTACATCTGCAACATGCTTGATCTGTATAGATCAATCTTGGAAGTCAATACTGACTTCTCTTCTAGTGTCACGGAAGAATCCATATTCTAGTCTTTCTGACTGGCTTCCTTCTCTGTTACTGAAACAAGGGAATCTTCCCAGGAAATTTCATATCTCCTAGAAGTTTCTAATGTTATGATCTAGTCTTCTTACGACATCTGTCTCCCAGTCCTGGGAGTTGTTTCTTCATATGATCCTTTCTGAGATTAGGCTTACTCTCGATTTCTTCTGAGTCTATAAGGACTTCATCATCTCTTACAGGGTATACTTGGTGTTGAATATCAAGTCTAAATATGAAAGACATAGTCAGGCTTCAAATGAGATATGCTTCCCGTTCTAATGTTTGGTCATATTTGGAGCCTTCTTCTCCTTTCAATCAATCTTTATATGAGATACTCTGAATCTCAAGAGATAGATTCTTCTTCATCTTCTTTGGTACATGAGTGTATGTGGTCAAGTACATAGTTTGCTTCATGTCTCATATAATATGTTGTCTTCAACAACCTTCACTTATAGCTTCCTCAGGGTTATCACTTGTGACCTGAAACAAGGCCAACAAAACAACAAGCAAGAATAATACTCTTTTGATAATAAAGCAATAGCACAAATAATCATCAGAGTAGCTCCTTTAGAGTTATCACTTGTGACCTGTCTGAAGTAAAGATCAAGAGTAAGAAATACAATAGCAAATGAGGTCAACACTCTTATAGTGTTGTGATCAAACATTCCTCCATGGCAACTTAGAACTAATACAAGAGGTTTCTCCTAGAGGAGATGTTAGTTTGTATCTGGCAAATGATTACATTAAGCATTTATCTTAGTATGCTCACATGCTACGAAGTATAATATTCTTCAAAGATGGTTATCTCAACTATAGTGTTTACTTGTAACTTGTCATGTGCAACTTTGAATATTATCAATTTAATCAAACCTGGGACGTGTGGCCTCATCTTCAAGGGTGTGTTGTTTTTCTTCCAAGTCTCCTTCATTCAAGATGACTAGTGCTTTCTTCAACCTGTCTTTTGTACTAGGACAATATGCTATCTTGACAGAAGGTTGGGTTAGAGAATAAATTCTATGGTCTCAACTTTAATCCATCTAATACCTTGACTTTAATTTTGACCAAAGGTTAGTATGATGGTCATAGCTTCAACATGCAATCTAGATCAAAATGATGTTATAACAAATAGATGCATATCAGAATAATCAAAATTGGGTTGCATTATTCCTCTGAATGTGTTGGATCTTGAGATCCTTCTAGATCTATGGCAAGAGATCCCGTCTCCTGCAAATACCCTTTAAAGCTTAACCATTTAAACATGTGTGAGTACATACCTCGGATGGCATTTGCAGGTAGTGGCACCATCTGGTAGCAACAGTAATGATCACCAACTCTTAAGAACTTCAAGGGTGACTGCAACTGGTACTACAACGGATACTTCAACTAATACTACAACTGCAATTAATATTGCACCTGATTCTGAGACTGCAACTGCAACTTAGGGTTTTTTGAGGAAACCCTAATTTTTCAAACTTCAAATTTTGAATTTCTGAACTAGGGGATAGATGCGCTGAGCTAAGGTGAGTAAGTTGGTGCCGTCAGATTTCTGAAAATCCAAATTTTACCCCCTCAAACTTGACCAACGGATTTTTGGACTAGTGCTTTTGGCTTTCTGGTACTTTTGGTTTTCTGGTACTTCTAGTACTTCTGGTTTTATGGTTTTATGGTACCAGTGAAACTAGGGTTTCACTTTTCGGGAGATCTACCCACTAAAAAGGTGCACTGAAGGTGTCAAAGAATTCCTTGGGTCAGGGTGCACTTTTCTAGATGGTTTTGAGGCTGAAAATCTTCTTCAATAAAAAGCCCTAATTTTCATGTATGGCAACAGTGATGTTTTTCTTCTTCTTGTGAAAGATGCTCTCTTAAGCTTAGCTTTGATACCATGTTAAGGTTTAAGCTATTATTGAGTTTCTTTTCATTTCACTTGATAACAATAGCATACATAGGATCACTGAGAAATACACAATCACAAGAGACACATCATTTATCCTGGGAAACCCTCATGGGGGAGAAATCCCAGCAAAAACTTCCTTAATATAGATAGCCAATACAATGCCAAGAGATAACTCAAACAAATACAGAAAGTCCTCTCCAAGAAGTGCACCTCTCTCTCTCTTCTTCTTCTCCAACTGCAGCTCCAAACTTGTGCTCTGATCATCAAGTGAGTGTGTGTACAAATGAGGTGTTGGCCTCTTTATTTATACAATCTGGCAAGCGCTGGAGTGAGGTGTCTTTTCACTAGCAGGGCCGACTTCTCAATTTGGGTGGTTATAACCACTTTAATATATTCTGGGTGGTTATAACCACTTTAATACATTATGGGGCCGACTTTTCATTTAGCCCATTACAATTAGGGTTTGACCAATCCGCAAAAGGGGATTTGATCATTTACAATACCCGACATGATCAATCCACAAAAGGGGATTAATCTAATGAATAATACATCGATAATAAATAGAATACTCTTTGCAGTTACAATATTTCAACAGTTCACCCAATGTGGGCTACGTCCGCCAGAGAAATTGTCAGGTCCTTCCTTTATTATTATCCATCAAATGAAGGCATACAATCTACAACACACCCACTATAACTTCCTCTTCTTTCTCTCACAATCTCCTCTCCCAGAATACAATATTCACAATAATACACAACTATAATACAATTCCCTCATAAAAGAGGGTTTCCTTCTAGGGGAAAAAACCCTAACATAACTTCTACCGTCAAATCTATAACCTTATAATGAACGGTCCAGATTGACTATGAAATTATAATATTTGAATTGTGTATCATGCATGAATTGTGTAACCTGCATATGAATTAGGAAGATAATCAGGTTCCACAACCAACAATCTCCCATTTGGAGACTGATCACAACAACTCCATTGTTGTTGTACTTGCTAGACCATGATCCACCTTGGACCTGGAAAATTTCTCATCTTCACCTTCATGCTTGAAGACCAACTAAAACTTAGTTTGAACTCAATTTCTCCTTGGTTACTCGCTTTGTTAACATGTCTGCATGATTATGGCTAGTATATATATTTTGTTGGGTATGTGTTTGCGTCGGGTGCACTGTCGCCGAGAAAAAAATTTCTGCCTCGGGAAATGTGTCACATATTTAGGTGGTTTTTCGACACATGGTTTCTTTGCCGATGGTTTTCTATTTCCGGTTAAGGAATTAGGGTTGTTGACTAATCCAGGTCATTGGGTTAGGGTTTTGGATACCGCTAGCTCTTATATGTATATGGTATTGTAAACAATGTATCAAAATGAATGAATATAGAATATGTTGGTTTTCCCGGTTTGGGTTTCCAGGTGAAAAATCTCTTTGTAATGTTTGTATTTGCCATTGTATCTTTTCTGTTCTTTTACTGAAAAATTGTTTGCAATAAATATTGTACAAGGTTAAACTCTACATCTTTTCCAACTTCAAATGTCCATCTTCGAATATGGATCGTATGAGATTGTCCGTGAGATGTATATGCTTAGTCTTCGAATGGAAGGTCAAGTTCTTTGAAATATGAATGGAACTCTCACTGTCACAGTACAACTTGTTATTCTCCTGCTTCTTTCTCAATTCCTCCATAAACCTCTGTAACCAAATCATCTCTTTACTAGCCTCTGTAGCAACAACATACTCTTCTTTCGTTGTTGAAAGTGCAACAACCTTTTGATGTTTTGAAATCCAACTTACTATTGTTCCACCTACAGTAAAAACATACCCTGTGGTGCTCCTCCTTCTATCTTTATCACCTGCCATATTTGAATCAACATATCCAGTTATAACAGTGTCTGAATCTCCAAAACATAATGCATGAGTAGCAGTACCTATCAAATACCCGAGAATCCACTTTACTGCCTCCCAATATTCTTTACCTATATTGTTCATATACATGCTCACAACTCTCATTGCATGTGCAATATTTGGTCTTGTGCAAACCATCGCATACATCAAGCTTCCAACTGTTGATGAATAAGGGACCATGGACATGTATTCTATCTCCTCCTGTGTCTTGGGACACATTTCCTTAGTTAATTTGAAATGGCTGGCCAAAGGTGTACTAATTGGTTTTGCATTCTACATTCTAAACATCTCCAACACCTTCTTTATCTACTCACCCTGAGACAATGTCAAATTGCGATTTTTCATATCTCTTGTTATTCTCATACCAAGGATTTTCTTTGCAGCACCCAAATCCTTCGTCGCAAATGAATTAGCTAATTTCTTCTTGAGCACATTTATATCCTGCATATTAGACCCTACAACAACCATGTCATCTACATACAATAGCAAGATAATATAACTTCCATTCTCTAGCCTTTTAAAATAAACATAGTGATCAGAATGATATCTACTATAACCTTGTTCTATCATAAACCTGTCAAACTTCAAATACCACTAGCTTAGAGCTTGCTTTAGGCCATACAATCTCTTCTTCAACCTGCATACCAAGTTCTCATTTCCTTTGACCTCAGACCCTTGTGGTTGTTGCATATAAATATCTTCCTCCGAATCCCCATGGAGAAAAGTTGTTTTTACATCTAACTGTTTAAGATGCAAATATTGTACTTCCACAAGACTTAAAATAGTCCTAATTGAAGTCATCTTAACAACATGAGAAAATATTTCATCAGAATCTATACCTTTCTTTTGTGCAAACCCCTTTACAACAAGTCTAGCCTTGTATCGTTTTTTTCCTCCATCTTCGTCCTTCAACCTATAAACCCATTTATTCTGTAATGCTCTTTTTTTTGCGGGTAACTAAACCAAGTCCCATGTCTGGTTATTAACCAAGGAGTCCATTTCCTCTTTCATGTCTTGCTCCCACTTCTTTTTATTTTCTACCTGCATTGCCTCTTCATAACTTTTTGGTTCACTAGAATCAATCAATAATAAATAATATAATGAAGGAGAGTATCATTCAGGGGTCCTACTTAACCTGGTAGATCTTCTAACAACACTTGCAGAAGTTTGATGTACATGTCACTCATGTTATTGTACATTTTGATTTTCTAGTACCTTTGGAATTTCTTTTTCAGTGATCTCATCAAGCACTGTGTATTTTGTTTTTTTCTTTTTCTTATTTCTTTCCGTGCAATTGATCTTTGTACATGACATTCTCATTGAATATGACATCTCTACTCCTAATGATTTTGTGATTTTCATAATCCCATAAAGGATAACCAAAATCATTTACATTGTATCCAATAAAGGTACACTTCTTGGATTTTGCCTCAAGCTTTGTTCTATTTTCTTTATCAAGATGGACAAATGCTTCACAACCGAAATTCTTCAAAAATGAATAGTTTACCTTTTTACATGTCCATGCTTCCTATGGAATTCCACCATCCAAAGAGCTTAAAGGTCCTTTGTTTATTAAGTAAACAACAGTATCTACAACATCTCCCCAAAACTGTAAGGGCAACCCAACATGCAATCTCATACTCCTTACACGCTCCATGATTGTTCTGTTCATCCTTTCTGACACACCATTTTCTTGTGGTGTTTCTGGAATTGTCTTCTCTCTACGAATCCCATGGTATGAACAGTAATCATCAAACTCCTTGCTGCAATATTCACCTCCATTGTCTGATGTGAGACACTTCAACCTTTTTCCTGTCTCATTCTCAACCAAAGCTTTCTATTTCTTAAAAGTATAAAAAACATCAGATTTTTGTTGAATGCAATAAACCCAAGTTTTTCTAGTTGCATCATCAATAAAATTAAGATAATAACGAGAGACACCAAGAGATGATACCTGAGCTAGTCCCCATACATCTGTATGCACAAGCTCTAACCTTTCACTCTTCTTTTCTTTTCCGACTCTGAGAAATCTAACTCTCTTTTGTTTCCATAAACACAATGCTCACAGAAATCTAAATCAATTTGTTTAAGATCTGGTAACAAATTTATTTTGTGAAGTATCTGCATCCCCTTCTCACTCATGTGTCCAAGCCTATGATACCACAATGTTGTATCCACTCTTGTAGAAGCTAAAGAGATAGAAGAGTCAATATTACCAATACATAAATACAATGTACCTACCTTCTCTCCTTTTGCTATCACCAATGATCCCTTGGTGGCCTTCCACGCCTTATCTATAAATATGGATATACAACCTTCACTTGCCAACTGTACTGTTGAAATTAGATTTTTCCTTAGATCTGGAACATGTCTTACCTCTTTCAACAATCATTGGTTTCCATTCTTTTGTTTTATTTGTACCTTATCCATTCCAACAATTTTTCATGGCGCATCATCACCCAAATGAACCTGTCCAAAATCACCTTGAACATAATCTAGAAAATGTTTCCCATGGGGTGTGGCATGAAATGAAGCCCTTGAATCTACTACCCAAGACTCGGAAATATTATCTACAAAAATAATCAAAGCATCTTATAACATGTCACATGTTACATTTGCTTCTTGAATTTTCTCTCGTTGTCCATCTCTTTGTTTCTTTGGAGCTCTGCAGTCTTTCTTCAGATGTCCTTTCTTCCCATAGTTCTAGCACTCTATCTTTCCCAGTCTGGATTTGGATTTGTCCTTCCTATAATTCCCATAGGTCCCCAAGCCCTTTTCTCTATCCTTTTGTCTTCCCTTGTTCTCCACGGTCAACACATTACCTGATGTCTCACCTGTGCTTTTCCTTCACATTTCCTCACTAAGGATAACACCAACAACAATATCAATTTTTAGAGTGTTTGAAACAGAGACATAGTTACTTACATCCATGACCAATCCATTCCAGCTTCCTGGCAATGAGCATAGGATTAGAAGAGCCCTGACCTCAACATCAAAGTCCATTTTTATATAACTTAGCTTATTAGTAACCGTATTAAATTCATTTAAATGATCTGCAACAAACCCACCTTCTAACATCTTCATATTAAATAATCGCTTCATTAGAAATACCTTATTAGATTCTGAGGGTTTTTCATATAGTTTAGCCAATGCGTCCATCATCTCCTTCGTTGTCTTTTCTTTTGAAATATATAAAGCCACCGATGTTTCTAGGCTCAACCGTATTGTTCCTAGTGCCTTTCTATCAAGAACCTCCCATTCTTCATCCTTCATGGTCGTCAACTTCTTTTCTATTTCTCCCAATGGTAGGAATAGGTCCTTCTGATATAAATAATCTTCCATCTACATCTTCCACAACTGGTAGTTTTGACCGCTAAATTTCTTGACCCTAAACTTTCCATCTTTCGCCATTGCTCCCACTCAAACCAGGAACCCTCTTTTCTCGCAAGTTACCTTTCGCTCTGATACCAATTGTTAGAAAAACATGACCGCATAGCAATAAAATAAAACAAATGCGTAAATAAAACACATAAGATACAAAATACAATAGAGACACATATATACGAAGTTCACCCAGTGTGGGCATGTCCACCAGAGAAATTTCCAGGTCCTTCTTTTATTATTATCCAACAAATGAATGGATACAACCTACAACACACCCGTTGTAACTTCCTCTTCTTTCTCTCACAATCTCCTCTCTCAAAATACAATATTTGCAATAATACATAGTCGCAATACAATTCTTCCATAAAAGAGGGATGTCTTCTAGGGCAAAAAACCCTAACATAACTTCTACCGTCAGATCTACGACCATATAATGAATGATCCAGATTGACTACGAAATTACAATATTTGAATTGTGTATCCTGCATATGAATTAGGAAGATAATCAGGCTCCACAACCAACACAACTTTGGTAGTTAGAGTTGCAATTGATATGGACGTTCTCATTAGAACAAGGGAGGATGTTATCACATCAACCCAAAGACTTGCACCCCAAACACAATTTCTGAATTGACATGCCTTTTGGTGCATGTAATGCTTTATAAACAATATTTGTGTCATAATTATTATGCATGTGAGATTATTGACAACACACTCAATTAGAAGGATAATATTAACATGGAACAAAATTCCAATCATGGAATATGCAATTATTATAGTAAGACCTACAATTAATACGAGCATAACATATATAACAACCATAAGATGAAGATGACTCATAAACCAAGACATCAAAATCATGGCATTATTACCACATGGAGGGAAGGTGTTATTAAAACAAGTGTTGCATGGCAGCGTAGTCCCTGCCAGGTTGGAATGGGAATAAATGCATTGTTATGGCAGAACTGAGGGAGAAATAGAAGTCCAAAACAACAGAGACACGTGGGAAGCAGCTTGAAGTACAGGTGGTAACCATGCAGAGGATAACTTGTGCCATTGTGTCACACGCCAGCCATAAGACATTGGGTTGGTAGATGACCCCCAAAGAACCTCCCAAATTAGTTAATCATAATATTATATTAATATGTGGTTAATATGCGAACGAGGCAGTTTTTTCCTTGGGCGTGTATAGTTCAAATATGGGACTTAGAAAATTTATGTCTCAATGACTTGAAATAAAGGTTCCTGGAAAAAAGGACCAGAAATCACACACATTAAACATTCAAATATAATAAACACAATTTTCTGACATCCAACATAGTTGAAGAAAAAAAAATTAGCATTCTGAAAACAACCCACAAGGCACTGTCAAAATTGTTCCTAGGCACTGTCGAAATTGTTCCCAAATTAGTTTTCTTCGAAATTTATCAAAAATTAAAATGTATGTTACATATTTCTGGAATCTGTTCCATATTTCTGGAAATTTAAATGTGTTTGTCATATAGATTGGGATTGGGGCTCCTGTGGACCATAAAAGAAGTAAGTACAAGAAATAGGACTATAAAAAGAAGAAGTGTGCAACGGTAGAGAGGAAGACTTGAAAATAAGTAATTGGAAGTTATGAGTCTTTGGTTAGAGATTTCTATTTAAAGAGCTAAAATAACTGGATTGATAAAGAAAACAAGATGTGATCAGTATAGACTTACTATGAAGTTGATGCCTTTTTGTTGTTCTTGTCGGCAACCACTAGAATCGTGCCAACCGGTTGCTTCCCTTCGTCTGTGAGCTTGTCCGTTCTCCTTTGGAGCCATTCTTAAATGTAGCTTCTCATGGGGGCCACGTTGATTTCATCTAGGATTTCTATGTCAAAAAGTTCATTTTCTAATTTCCTTAGATCCATAGAAATACTATGCAAAGCCTGTTCAATTTCTTCATTGTGTGCCGAATAGTCCACTAGCCAGTTCTTGACGTCATCTTCACCATATTCAAGGATGTCGTAAAACTTTTCTAAAGACAACCCCTTTAAAATATCAACTTGTTCATCGAAGGCTTGCTTGGTTGAGGACAAGGATTTGAGGATTAAGTTTGGGTCTTGAACCTCGTTGGTACTTTCGGCTTAGTCTATTTGAGTCAGGTTTATGAATAATTATTCTTTCTTTGATATGGCATGTTCACATGATTCGACAATGAGTTGCAGGTTCTTAACTTTCTCTTTCCAACATGCTTTTAATTGTTTGATCTGGTTTGGGGAGGGGAGATCCTCTTGTCTTCTTTTCAGATCCGAGTTGTTGATGACATGGTTGGCAAAAGGGATTGTTATCTGTAGATAGAAACATTCTTCACTTTTTAAATTCATCTGCAAATGTTCGTGCAAATCATTTGCCCTCATTCGAAAGGAAGCTATATTTTGTGATGTTTCCCAGGATTCAGTAAGTAGTTACATTCTTTTCTTGATATTCTTCTCTACATAACCTCTACAGGATGTGAGGAGGCTATAGGATCCTTTTAACTTGGTTGCATAGGTGGTAGGCATGGTTTTTGCTAAAGGACTGGAAACCACTGGGGTAGGAATCAAATGCTCCTCCAATTCCTTGATTCAGTCGTTCAGTTCGACATTCTCCACTTCAATTCCTCCAATGGAATCATCAAGAGCATCTACGATTGCGCGATGAAATCAAGAGATTTGGAACAGCTGCATTTTCCTAAAGTTAATATCTGAACAAGATTTCCCTTTCTTATTTGTTACATATCTCTTTTCAATAATTAAATTTTTAGATTGGTTGTAAAAAACAGTGCTCTGGCATACGAAGGATTCATCTTTGTCAAAAATGTCAGTCTCAACTATTTCCATTGTGGAACTATGGTGCATCGCGTCCGCGGGCGGATCAACTTTGCGGAACACGACATCCACAAAAGTTTCAAGTTGCATGTCCTCACTTTCAGTTTTGGGCTCTTCCGCCTACTCTACAATGTTTTTTCTCTTCTTCGTCATGGAAAGCTTATGAGAACTATCAATTTTTCCGCGAGGAGGGTTCTTAACTCCTCCTCCGTTTGAAGATTTCTAGGTTGATTTCTTACTGGGGTGGATCGTTGAAGCGATGCTCTATGATGTCGTGCTCTTGGGAGTACTAGCCGAGGACTTGACACTCTTCTCACCGAAGCCTTTTCCCTGTTGTCTGTACAATTCAGTTGTGCTTTGCAATGTCTCTACGTTGCCATCTTCAGGAGCAGGACTGTTGTCGTCACTGTCTCTATCTTTGGTCAGACGTCTATGGATAAAAGACATGATAAATCCAATTGGTAGTAAATGTTCTCAAAAATCCCATTAGGGTCGAACCCTCTTAGCCTTTTAGCATATTTTAGGTTCAAGTTCTTGAAATGGCCTACGAATTCGTCAATCTTGTTGACGTTTCTGAACACAAAGTCCCCGACTTTCCACCACAGAGGAATGAACTGTTTTTTTCTATTGCCGTGGAAAAAATGCAACCAATAGTTGTATTGCCTTACTATTTATGTAACAAACATCTTGTCCATGTCCGTGATGAGACATGGAAGGAAAGTCAGATTTTCCTTGGAGCCAAAGATCATTATTACACTGTAATTTTCCTTTCGTTCAAGTGTCTCCTTCCTGTCCAAAAACTTGGTTGCTTGGCTAGACATCTGGGGAGCATCCTTTCCTAACAATAAATCTTTGAAAACCGAGACAAAGTCATTAAAAACCTCATAAAAACAATGGGAGGACTTGTGCCTCCACAAGGCCTGGTATCATAATGTTACTCAGTCGAATTCATAGTTTATTTTCTTGGACAAAGACAGTTTTGGAAACAAACAACAATGTGCTATTGCGAAAATCAAGTAGGATGACATATAAAATTTATTCTCTCTTTGAATCGTGACAGTTAGGAACAGATTCCAATGGAAACTAGCTTCCCCCAATCAAAAATGAATTGTTCCTTGACTGTGAAGTACAAAATATAAAGAACTATGCGGGAAATGCTTGTCGTGGATTCTTGTAAACAACCAAGCAGTTTCCCAGAATGGATTTCTAAAGGAATTGACCTGCAACTTTGTGATATCTTCAGGAACTGTTGTCCGGTCTTCGAGGAAATCGGGTAAGAGGTCCAACCTGTTATCATGTTTTTCTAGGAACTGCTTGCAGTCTTGTCCTCTGAAGGTCAGTGTTGGCTCTGACAATCTTAACATCTTGCGAAAGACGTGAGGTGACAAAGAAATAAGAGAATGGTCATGTAGTGGAATAATTCTTTGGCTTGAAATATATTTTTCGGCGCACCAAGAGACCACCTCCTTATAGTAAAAAACCTCAGGGATGCATCCTCCACAAGCGATTCCAGAGGTCCAAATCCTTTCGTTCTCGACAGAATGGGATGAATAGTAAGAGTATGCCCTGGACCATTGGAAGTTCTGATCCTCACGTCCAAAGATATTCATTGTATCTCCACAAAACTGTTGTCAAGTTGCTGCCATAAGTTTACGAGATCGTTCGTTTGCTCCAAACGATGTTTGAAATGAAGAGTTGGAAGGGATAATATAACCATGCACAAATCTTGGTCCAATGTGTGTGAATGGGAGATCTCATCGAGCCTTTCGCTCATTAATGACAATCTCGACGGTTGTTGCATGATGCGTTGTTAGCATTAAAGACTACTAATTGTATACCTAGAAGTGCGAAGATGGCGGGTACGGCAAAGAGCAATTAAGGATTGGATATTTTGTGAACGGGTCAACGCGACGACCCATGTTTGAGATGAACAAATGGAAGGGATAATATAACTCTCTACAGATCTTGGTTTAATGCGTATTAGTGGGAGATCTCCTCGAGTGTTTCGCTCATTAATGACAATGTTGACGGTTCATGCATGATGAGGTGTTAGCATGAAAGGTTACTAATTGCATATTAATAAAGAAGTATGAAGGTCGTGGGGATGGGAAAGAGCAATTAAGGAGTGTCTAATTATCGAAAGCGGTCGAGCAAGCTTCAAAATAGAGTTACAAGGTACAACCATTAGAGTTGAGGATCCGAGGGTCAAATTGTATGTCTCCGAACTTTTTGAGTGAAAAACGCATAACACGGAACAAGGCATGATGGGTCAGTTCGGAGGTCAATTTGTATATCGTGGAACTCCAGGTATTATTTGCAGGCCACAGAACGATGGAAGCGCAATCATGAGCCTGCATGTCTAGGAACCCGCAATCGAAAAAGTGGCTTAAGTATGGAATAGGGAAATGATTGGTCGGAATCGTTTTCACTAATATATTGAAATTTGTAATATATATCCCATTACCTAACAAGATATTTTATGCATGTCTTTGGGCAAGTTTTGTGGCGATAGTCAATGTCACTGTCTCATCGATCCTTTTGCTTTTTAATGACGGTCGAACCCTCTTAGCCTTTCAACATATTTTAGGTTCAAGTTCTTGAAATGGCCTGCGAATTCGTCAATCTTGTTGACGTTTCCAAACACGAAGTCCCCGACTTTCCACGGTAGAGGAATGAACTATTTTTTTCTCTTGCCATGGAAAAAATGCAACCAATAGTTGTATTGCCTTACTATTTATGTAACAAACATCTTGTCTGTGTCCGTGATGTGACATGGAAGGAAAGTCAGATTTTCCTTGGAGCCAAAGATCATTATTACACTGTAATTTTCCTTTCGTTCAAGTGTCTCCTTCCTGTCCAAAAACTTGGTTGCCTGGAAAGACATCCGGGGAGCATACTTTCCTAACAATAAATCTTTGAAAATCGAGACAAAGTCATTAAAAACCTCATAAAAACAATGGGAGGCCTTGTGCCTCCACAAGGCCTGGTATTAGAATGTTACTCGGTCAAATTCATAGTTTATTTTCTTGGACAAAGATAGTTTTGGAAACAAACAACAATGTGCTATTGTGAAAATCAAGTAGGATGACATATAAAATTTATTCTCTTCTTTGAATCGTGACAGTTGGGAACAAATTCCAATGGAAACTAGCTTCCCCCAATAAAAAATGAATTGTTCCTTGACTGTGAAGTACAAAATATAAAGAACTATGCGGGAAATGCTTGCCGTGGATTCTTGTAAACAACCAAGCAGTTTCCCAGAATGGATTTCTAAAGGAACTGACCTGCAAATTTGTGATATCTTCAGGAACTGTTGTCCGGTCTTCGAGGAAATCGGGTAAGAGGTCCAACCCGTTATCATGTTTTTCTAGGAACTGCTTGAAGTCTTGTCCTCTAAAGGTCAGTGTTGGCTCTAACAATCTTAACATATTGCGAAAGATGTGAGGTGACAAAGAAATAAGATAATGGTCACGCAGTGGAATAATTCTTTGGCTTGAAGTATATTTTTCGGCGCACCAAGAGACCACCTCCTTACAGTAAAAAACCTCAGGGACGCAACCTGCACAAGCGATTCCAGAGGTCCAAATCACTTCGTTTTGGGCGAAACAAGATGAATAGTAAGAGTATGCCCTAGACCATTGGAAGTTCTGGTCCTCATGTCCGAAGATATTCATTGTATCTCCATAAAACTTTTGTCGAGTTGCTGCCATAAGTTTACTAGAACGTTCGTTTGCTCCAAACGATGTTTGAAATGAAGAGTTGGAAGGGATAATATAACCATTTGCAAATCTTGGTCCAATGTGTGTGAATGGGAGATCTCCTCGAGCCTTTCGCTCATTAATGACAATCTCGACGGTTGTTGCATGATGCGTTGTTAGCATTAAAGACTAGTAATTGTATACCTAGAAGTGTGAAGATGGCGGGTACGACAAAGAGCAATTAAGGATGGGATATTTTGTGAACGGGCCAATGCGACGACCCATGTTTGAGATGAACAATCGAAAGGGATAATATAACTCTCCACAGATCTTGGTTTAATGCGTATTAATGGGAGATCTCCTCGAGTGTTTCGCTCATTAATGACAATGTTGACGATTTTTGCATGATGAGGTGTTAGCTTGAAAGGTTACTAATTGCATATTAATAAAGAAGTATGAAGGTCGTGGGGACGGGAAAGAGAAATTAAGGAGTGTCTAATTATCGAAAGCAATCGAGCGGGCTTCAAAATAGGGTTACAAGGTACAACCATTAGAGATGAGGGCCCGAGGGTCAAATTGTATGTCTCTAAACTTTTTGAGTGAAAAACGCATAACACAGAACAAGGCATGATGGGTCAGTCCAGAGGTGAATTTGTATATCGTGGAACTCCAGGTACTATTTGCAGACCATGAAACAATGGAAGCGCAATCGTGAGCCCGCCTGTCCAAGAACCGACAATCGAAAAAGTGGCTTAAGTATGGAATAGGGAAATAACTGGCTGGAATCGTTTTCGCTAATATATTGAAATTTGTAATATATATCCCATTACCTAGCAAGATATTTTCTGCATGTCTCTGGGCAAGTTTTGTGGCGATAGTCAATGTCACTGTCTCATCGATCCTTTTGCTTTTTAATGACGGTCTGTACGGTTGTTGGATGATGAATTGTTATCATTAATGATAATAATAATAATAATAATAATAATCTATTTTTAAGGTCACGGCCAAGCCAGCACACCAAATTGGTGTATGAGACCCCCTTGTTTATGGGACAAGGGACCCCCCTCCGCCCAACGATTTGACTGGTAAAGTCTACGAAGGTATACATACCCTACCCCCCTCTGTATTTGAACCTGTGACCTCTTAAGAGGAAACACATGTTCTTAACCATTAGGCCCACTCAGGATATATACAAACCTTGGTCGTTGCATACTTTGAAAGAAGTGCAAAGGTGGCGGGCATAGTAAACAGTGACTAAGAATTGGAGATTTCGTGAACCCGCCAACCCGAGGATCCGCAAAAGAGATTCCATGAAATGGGCAAGTATGGAAAGCGGTCGGACGACCTTCAAACTAGGGTGACAATGGTTCCCCAGGAGACGTGACTTCTCTAGGGTCAAATTGTGTGTCTCGGAACTTTTGAGTGCAAAATGTGTACCACGAAAGAGGGGATGATGTGGGAGTCCGACGGTCAATTTGTATATGGCAGAAGTGTGGGAGATCTCCTCGAGCCTTTCGCTCATTAATGACATGTTTAAGGTTCTTGCATGACGAAGTGTTAGCATTAAAGCTAGTTAATTGCATATCCAAAAAGAAGTACGAAGGTGGCAGGGACAGGGAACATCAATTAAGGAATGGCTAATTATCGAAAGCGGTTGGCCGAGCTTCAAAATAAGGCTACAAGATACAACCATCAGAGGTGAGGGACCGAGGGTCAAATTGTATCTCTCGGAAGTGTTGACTGCAAAACGTGTAACACGAAAGAGGGCATGATGGTGCATTCCTGTGGGCAAATTATATATCGTGGAACTCCGGGTACTGTTTTCTAGTCACGGAACATTGGAAACACAATCCTGAGCCTGCCAGTCCGAGAACACGCAATTGAAAAAGTGTTTAAGTATGGAACAGGGAAACAGTAGGCCAGACTCGATACATAGTTGTTGCATCATATGCAACCATGGAAATGTACCACGTCATGAACATATAACCAACTTGCGGCTAAGTATTGAAAGGAACGACGGACGGTCGGGCTCATAACGGGGCATTCCAACGAATAAATTGTATATCGCGGAACTTCGGGTACTGTTTGCAAGTCATGGAAGATTCGAAACACAATTTTGAGCTTGTAAGTCCAGGAAATCGCAATCGACTTATTTTCACTAATATATTGAAATTTGTAATATCTTTCCCATTGTCTGGCAAGATCTTCTCTGCATGTTCCTGGACAAGGTTTCCCTAGAAGACGTGAGGCCCCGACGGTCAAATTGTATCGCTCGAAACATTTGAATGCATAATGTGTAACACGGAAGAGGGGATGATGTGGGAGTCCGACAGTTAATTTGTATATCGCGGAGGTCCGGGTGCTGTTTGTAGGTCACAGAACAATGGAAGTCAATCTATAGGTCGGAATAATTCATGTGCATTGGGACAGACGTGATTGTGGCGGGGATGGAAGGGAGCCATAAATGGTTTGAAACTTTTTATGAGCCCGGGTAAAGTGAAGCTTGCGAGTTGGAGGAGCCCGAGGTGGAATTGTAGATCACGAAATATTTTGGGTGCAAGATGTATATCACTGAATAGGTGGAAAAATTTGTTGAACGACGGTCGTTTCGAGTACTGTAAATGGTGGTTTAATGCGTGTCAATGGGAGATGTACTCGAGGTTTTTTGCTTGTTAATGCTAATTGTTTCATACCAGTCTATTCAGTTGTCACTAGTAAAGCCACAATTAACGTGCATTTGGAAGGGTGTGAAGGTAGTGGGGATGGAAGGGAGCGATAGATGCTTTGAAACTTTTGTGAACCCTGGTAGAGTGAATCTTGCGAGTTCGAGGAGTCTGTGGTGGAATTGTAGATCACAAAAGTTTTAAGTGCAAGATGTATATCATGGAACAAGCAGCAACATAGTTCAAAAGTGCGAACCCCGACAACCGCGGCCATAAAATTAGCTAAGTATGGAAAGGAACCGCAGTCGGCCGGACTCGTCATGTGAGGATATAGATGGAGATGAAGATTTGTCATCCCGCCAACCCGGGAACCTGCGATCATAAAAAGGTGACTAAGTATATAACCAGAAAGGGATAATAGATGGGAAGAAGAAAAGGGAAAAAGGGCTAAGTATCTCACATAACAACATCTATTGTTTGTTTATTAATGCCAATCTTTTCGAACCACTGGTGAGTTCTCACTAGTAAAAGCATAAATTGCAGATCACAAATTTTTTTGGGTGCAGGATGTATATGACGGAACATGGGGCATAAGTGTTCGATACCGCAAACCCGAGATCCATTGGTTAGATAACTAGCTAAGTATTGAAAGGGATCGTGCTCGATCAAGCTCATGGTGTGAAGATATAGATAAAGATGAGCATATGCCAATTCGCGAACCCAGGAAGCCATGATCATAGAAATGTGGCTAAATATAGAACCACAAAGGAATAATAGAGGGGAAGAAAACAAGGAAAATTTAAAGAGAATTTGTTTATATTTATTCCAATAGTATTCATGTTAATATATATTAATAGATTATTTATGGTCCAAATGTAAAACATCTTCCAATTTGCAGGGTTTTTTTGGTTCGCAGATTTCGTTGAAACCCATAAGCAATAGAAATAAATAAATAATATATATATATATATATATGACATAACATTTTTTATATGCACGAATATTATCAAAAAGAAGAAGTTGTAGTATATGCATAATATTGAACAGGAACATGACGTCAACACTTGAGTTGCCTTGTTGAAATAGAGTCATTAATTCATTCTATTTACGGGACCCCTAAGAATGAAAGCATGACATGTCCTCCCATTTCTTTCTTAAGTATAGTGTGGGTGGCACATAAGTATGGCCTATCACAAATTATTCTTCCATGTAAAATGTAAGGAGCAAATTGAGTAGCTTTTATTTAAATCGAAGTGTCGGGCAACATAAATAAAAGCTTGTTGTGCATGTTTAACCACACACAAAAAAAAGAGTGCAAAAAAAAATAAAAAAATATCAGACATTGTAAAACACCAAACAAAAACCTCAAATATTCTATATTCAGATAATCTGGGTTACAAAATACAGCTGAGATTATTTCCCAAAATAGTTGTCTTGAAATAGTTCAACATATATTCTCTGAAATTTAAATGCATTTTCCATAATGACTGCGATATGGGCCGTTGCAAACAAAAAAAGCAAATATGTACAATAATCGAGCATGTAGACAATCTTTTATAGATTTCAACTTGATTATCAAATGCTTGCTTGGTAAAAAACAACGAGTTGAATATCGATTTTGGGTCTTCGACTTCATTGGTGCTACCGACTAGATCTATCACAGTTTCTTGAATAGCTTGTCTCTTCTAGATATGGCATGTCTGCATTAGCTGTTTATTCAACATTCCATACTTTGCTAAGTGTTAATTTCCCTCTATCGTCGAAAACTTGGGGTTTAAGGTGCCTTCCTTGTAATGTTCCCGGTCATCGACATATGAGACAACTTAGAGATGTGATTCAGGCCCAATTCAAAGACGAGGGAGTGGTTTTATGTGACGCCAGCTTTGGGGGAAAATAATCCTGTTAGCCTAGAAAAGTTGAGACAAAAAAATTCAAGTATGTTGTGATTGTTATTCTCCCTATATTCAATCATATGTTTGGTTGAAAGGCCTGCCTGAAGATTTATATGTTGAATTTCTTTGTTTTATTGTTGTAAATTGGAAGGGACGTCCAAGTCAACTGCAAAATGCTCCTCTATTGAAGTATATAGCTTCTTCCAGCAACACAAATCTGGCAAGTGTATCAAATGTTACAGATCACATCAGAATATATCTTTCGTCATAGGGGTGGAAGACATCGCGGCTCACAAAATGGTATGGAATATTCAGAAGTGACGCCAAATATTACTCCATGCCCAAATATACTCAGAAGGAAATTATAAATTTATATCCTCACGAAGGTGAGAAATTGTATGCATGTTTGAATCAACATTCTAAAATTACATAACCTTTTATGACAAAGTTGTAACATACTTGACATACAACCAGCTTCTATGTCAAAGATTGTTGATCGACCTCTGGATGTAGTAACAGACTCGACATACAATCAACTTTCGATCACCACTGATACTAATGTCAAGTGTAACAAGTCGTGACCCCGGGCTCCAAGTAGTTTCAACTTCAGGCATCCACCCTGGCGGTGACTCCAGGCTCCAGATAGTTTTGGCTTTGGACATCGACATTGGTGGTGGCAATGGGAATAGTGCCATTGATTGTAGTGCGGTAATGTGGTGAACAAGCAAGGTTGTCATTGTCAAAGCACTTAGACTGTAAGATTGTCAAACCTGCAAATAACATCGACTTTAGTTTTGCTTTGTCAGGACAATTACAATGTTGTTGTGAGTCCAAAAATCTTTGGAGGTACATGTCGAACATCTATTATCTGACATTGTAGTGTTAATGTGATTGCCATAGTGGACAATGATTCGATTGCATTGGCACAAGCAATATTAATTGTGTGATTAATTAACATCCTTGAAGTACGCGAATCCCAAAAAACGCCTGAAACTTTTTGAACAACCATGTGTTAAAAAAATACATTGTTTTATATTTTAAGAAATAAGAAATTATATTTTCTATGTCTAACATTAGGTTGCACACATAAACCTTTTTAAATTAACCGAAATTAATATATAGTCAACTTAGATTCCCGAAAGCGATCAAATTCCCTAGAGCTAGTTTATTTCCATCATGTTGGTTGGGATAGAAGGATCCACCACTAGGACAAAGAAAGAAGGTAGCAATAAAAGCACGTGTGCAAACTCAAGTTGGTGATGGAAGCACTCTATGACCAGGAAGGCACTATGTCCTTATCTATATGTGATCCTAATGAACAACACGAGAGGCACTTGCGGCGAGGCCATGATGATTTATTTGATCCAGACAAGGCAATACTTCAAGCATCGAGCAATTTTTTTTTTTTCAAATACTAGAACAGAAGAAATGCATTATCTTTATTCAAAGCAACAAAAACAACAAGAAGATTGATATTGGGTGGAAACAGGTCTGGAATATCCTACTACATCAAGGTCTCTTCTAAAGAATGAAACAAAATGATTACATGAAGCTGGTAGTAAAAGGTGATTTTCAGAAACCAAATCATTACATGAACACGTCAAACTTCTTGCAGAAGGTGGTAGTACAAAGTAATCTTCAGAAAGTGTTGCAAAGTCCATAATCCATAATTTCTTCTCATTAACTTTTCCTAGTTACATGTCAATGCATGCATTAAAAACTTTTGAGAGCCTCATTCCCTGGTTATATACCCACCGTCAAGTATGAGGAGAATATTCTTGAAAAGAGCAACAAGCTCTTCAACCCAGATACAATTATATGCATATGAATAGTGAAAAAATTGTGCAGTAGCGATAGAAAGTTGATTGTATGTGGAGTCTGTTACTACATCCAGAGGACGGTGAACAAACTTTGATAAAGAATCTGACTTTCTGTCAAGTCTGTTACCACACCTAGAAGTCACTCAACAAACTTTGAAATAGAAACTTTTGTAATTTTAGGATGTTGATTCAACCACCCATACAGTTTCTCACATTCATGACGATCCAAATTTATAATTTCCTTTTGAGTATATTCATGAATGGAGTAATATTTGACATCATTTCCGAATATTCCAGACCATTTTGCAAGCCACGATATGTGCGACTCCTTTGACAAAAGATAAATTCTTGTGTGGTCTGCAGAATTTGATACATTTGCCAAATCTGTGTTGTTGGAAGAACCTATATACTTCAACGAAGGAGCATTTTGCAGGTGACCTGAAAGTCCCTTCCAATTTCCAGTAACAAAACAAAGAAGTTCAACATACAAATCTTCAGGCAGGCCTTTCAACCAGCCAAAGCATCGAATATAGGGAGAATACCAATCATAAGATACATGAATTTTTTTTGTGTCTGATTTTTTGTTGGCTAACAAAGTTTTTTTTTCGCTCAGAGATGACGTCAGATAAAACCATTCCCTCGTCTTTCAATTGGGCCTGAATATCATCTCTAATTTGTCTCACATGTCGATGACCAGGAACATTACAACAAAGGCACCTTAAAGCCCAAGTCTTTGATGATAGAGAGAAATGGGAATAAGTATTTAAAATGAACGCTGGAGGATGATAGTATAATCTTCCGCAAATCTTGGTTTAATTCGTTTTAATGGCAGATGTCCTCAATCTTTTCACTTATTAATGCCAATCTTTTCGAATATGCGTGCTGAATAGTCACTAATAACATGAGTTAACATTGTCATATGCAAATAGATTCTCAAATATGACAACTTGTAATATATGCACAATATTAAAGAGGGACATGACGTCAAGACCTTTGTGGATGGCAACAGGGTAGTACAATATTGCACTATTACTATGATTATGCCTTAAAAAAAATTTAAAATAACCAACTCTTTTTGCCAATTCAAGATGGACACAAATTTTTTTATCAGATCCCATAATATTTGCCTGTTAATGCGTTTTAATGGGAGATGTCCTCGAGATTTTCGCTTCTTAAAGCCAATATTTTCGAACCTGTCTGGTGGGTTGTCACTAGTAAAAGCAGAATTAATGTGCATTGGGAAGGGCAGAAGGTGGCGGGGATGGAGGGGAGCGAAAAAAGCTTTTAATCTTTTTTGAACCCGGGAGTGCATGAACCCGCGAAACTTTGAAGACTCAACTAAGTATGGAAAGGTGGGTTGGACATATAGAGTCATCGTAGGTAGAGTTAGGCTTGCGAGTTCAAGGAGTCCGAGGTCGAATTGTAGATCACCGAAGTTTTGGTGCAAGATGTATACCCTGAACACGGGGCACCAAAGTTCGATAACGCCTATTCACGAACCCGCGTTCATAAAATTGGCCAAGTATGCAAACGAATGACGGTCGGTCGGACTCATGATGTGAAGATATAGATGGATATGAGGATTTGTCAGTTCACCACCTCGAAAACTTGCGAGCACAGAAACATGACCAAGTATAGAACCAATCTTTTTGAATATGTGTGCTGAATAGTCACTTATATCATGAGTTAGCATTTCCATATGCAAGCATATTCCCAAATATGACAACCTCTAATATATGCACAATATTAAACAAGGACATGACGTCAAGACCTTTTTGGATGGCACGTTTGTAGATGATAGTGGGGTAGTACAATATTGCACTGTTACTATGACGATGCCTTAAAAAAACTAAAATAACCAACAATTTATGTCAATTCAAGATGGATGTAAAAAAATCACCAGATCCCATAATATTCGCCCGTTAATGCGTTTTAATGGGAGATGTCCTCGAGCTTTCCACTTATTAATGCCAATCTTTTCGAGCCTGTCTGGTG
Organism: Picea engelmannii; assembly: GCA_009831015.1. Classification (NCBI taxonomy): domain Eukaryota; kingdom Viridiplantae; phylum Streptophyta; class Pinopsida; order Pinales; family Pinaceae; genus Picea; species Picea engelmannii. The sequence continues at coordinate 46,109 of ML808825.1, forward strand.
AGTTGTCACTAGTAAAAGCATAATTAATGTGCATTGGGAAGGGCAGAAGTTGGCGGGGATGGAGAGGGGTGAAAAATGATTTTAAACTTTTGTGAACCCGAGAGTCCCTGAACCCGTGAAACTTTGAAGACTCGACTAAGTATGGAAAGTCAGGTCGGTCAGATAGAGTCATTGTAGGTAGAGTCAGGCTTGCGATTTCGAGGAGTCTGGGGTCGAATTGTAGATCAATGAAGTTTTGGGTGCAAGATGTATACCCCGAACACGGGGCACTAGAGTTCGATAACGCCTATCCGCAAACCCGCGTTTATAAAATTGGCTAAGTATGCAAACAAATGACTGTCGATTGGACTCGTGATGTGAAGATATAGATGGATATGAGGATTTGTTAGTTCGCCACCCCGGGAACCCACGAGCACAAAAATGTGCCTAAGTATAGAACCATAAACACATAATAGAGGGGAAGAGCAAAAGGGAAAAACGGGTAAGTTTAGAAGAGGAAAAAGAAAGGGAGACAAGAACTTTATCCCTCACTCAACAATGCTTAGTCTCATAACTATGAAGCCATAGAAACACATTAACTATGGGAAAAACATTCACAACTATGAAATATAGTTGGAGCTCGACAAACTCTGATTCAAGTCAAAAGAGAGATTCAAGTCAAAAGAGATGTTGTTTATATCTACTGCAAAATTTTGCATATTATTTTATCTTAATAGTATTTTTTGGTGGCCCAACTGTAAAACCATGTTCCAATTTGCGTTTTTCAAGTGGAGATGTGTTTGTGAAGAAACCAGTGAACAAGTACGAAGAGGCTTAACTGCAGCTTTAGGACCTCAACACTGCAAAGTTGAATCAAACAACAATAAGCAACATCTAACGAACCAATGAAAAAGCATCAACTAGTCAACCGGGAATGTCGGTGAAGAACAATATTGTCCAAATTTACTGCAGACAAGATTGTATAAAAAAATCAGAGGAATATATTGTAACACGTCTGTTAAGCAAACATTTCAGGCTGTGAGTCCTGGCAGGTAAACATGTAAGACTGTGAGGACCATGCAAAGGCCTCCCACTATGTAAACATTTAAGGAAGTTGTAGTTTGCATGGTTGGCATTCTGCATCCGCATTTGGAACACCTCCATAACACCCAGTGACATAGAAATCAAATTTTCTCTTCGCATACGAACATGTTTTGGAAGAAGATTTTGACTCAAGCATCTCCAACATTTAAATTTTTCACTTGCAAACTGGAAATAACAAACAACAAAGAACGAATACGAATGTAAACCCAACAATGAAACCCACTCGTCAATGGGGAACGACAAAAGTGCAGTTCCAATCACAGTTGCAGAACCCCAAGCGTGCAAACTGCAACAATAACAACAATAACAACATGCAAACAAGAAACCAATCAACAAGCAACGAGCAAGCATCAACCAGTGAACCAATAACGCCACCAAAGAACAATATTGCCTGTATTCACTGCAGAAAAGAAATAAAAAGAAAAAATCGGACGAAAATATATTACAACAGGCCTGTTAAGAAATGCAGGAATGCAACCGCAGCACCAAGATCCATCGATGAATGGAGAAGGACAGAAGCTCATACCCTGGCTTGCAAACTGTAACAACAGGTCCAACTGCAGATGCAGGACCCTAACCTTGCAAAGTTGAAGAAAACAAGAGCAAGCAACAAACAACAAACCAATGAACAAGCACCAAAAGGCCCAACTGCAGCTGTAGGACCTCAACTCTACAAAGTTGAATCAAATAACAATAAGAAACATCCAACGAACCAAGGAGCGAACACCAACCAACCAACGAGGAATGCCGATGAAGAACAATATTGGCCAAATTCACTGCACACAAGATTGTATCAAAAAATTCGGAGGAAAATGTATTATAACACAACTGTTAAGCAAACATTTCAGGTTGTGAGGCATGTCAGGGAAACATTTAAGGATGTGAGGACCGTCCAAAGGCCTCCCATTGTGTAAACAATTAAGAAAGTTGTAGTTTCCACGGTTGGTATTTTTCAATACTGGGAGCGATCAAAATCCTCTTGCAGACCATCTTTGTATGTGATTACTACGACCAGAGAAGCATGACTGTAATGCTATATTCGTCTCGTTCATGATCGCCAATGTTCGATACAGAACCCACCTCCATCGTAACCACAACGATGTATAAGAAAATGAAATCGTATTTTCTCCTCACATACAAAGATGTTCTACAAGAGGATTCCGACACATGCATCTTTAGTATTGAAATTTCTCACCGGAAAACTGCAAATAACAAACAACAAACAACGAATAGGAAGCTAAACACGGCACCAAAACCCACCCGTCAATGGGGAATGACATAAGGCCAGTTCCAATCGTGATTGCAGAATCCCAAACGTGCAAACTGCAACAAGACCAACATGAAAACAAGAACAACAACAAGAAGCAAACAAGAAATAAATGAACAAGCAAGGAGCAAGCATAAACCAGTGAACCAATAATGTCGCTGAAATACAATATTGCCCATATTCACTGCAGAGAACATTGCATAAAAAAACCTAGAGGAAAATGTATTATAACAGGCCCGTAAGTAAACATTTAAGGCTGCGAGGCCTGTTAGGTAAACATTTAAGTCTGTTAGGACCACTGTGTAAACATTTAAGAAAGAATGCAGTGTGGCAGGTCTGTTACGTACGCAAAACAATTATCATATTATTTTATAAAAATAAAAAAAATTAGTAACAATAATTTGAACAATAGAGGCTATGCAAATTTTTTTTATTCAAAGGACAAATTAATATGAAGTCAACTACTAAAAAACTCACTCTCTATGCTCAAAACATTTCAAAAAAATAGTAAAAATTCAGAAAGACCGTATATGATAAAAAAACTTTGGATATGCTAACATATAAAACATTAGGAACAGTGAAGCTGGCAATAAGACCTCCAATCTGTTATCCAATTAGACAATGACATACAAGGTTTTTTTAATTATATAAAAAATAATGTTTTTACTTTTATAGTACGAACAACACAGATGATGCAAAAATTAATAGTCAAATGACATATTAATATGAAGTCAATGAATTATCGATCGCTATAGTCCCTCTACGCCTTCGACAGGGACTAATAAATCAGATACAACTACCCTTCTAGTGAACAATTTAAGCCAAATTTCAATATAAATTTTGATGTTAGTCATAATTTCACTTGATTAAAATTAAGTGTCATAGCTTTTTGATGCCCAAGGGGTTTTGAGGGTCTTTGATTCACCAAAAACACTCGAAAAATCTTAAACACACAAGTTAAACAAAATCTATACTCTAATGAGATTTTTTGAAAATGAACTATGTTGAAGTTTAAAATTATCTCTACTTCTTGAATAGCAACTCTACCCATCATAAAAAAAATCCCATTAAAACATGATAAAATAATAAATAAAATATCCCATTAAAACATGGTAAGATAATAAGTAAAATATTTACACTTGAGAACCTTCATATTAAAAAAAAATAAAATAGAAATTTTAAATACATATTAAATAATCCTTATAAAATGCGAAAACACCACATTGCAGAACTTAATAAATAACCATGAACACAAAAGGCCTTTGGTTCACTCTCATTACTTTGCTAATACATACTCTGTACAACGCATGTACAAGAGCAATTTCGAAGCCACAAATTTGCTCCGAAGACGATAAACCTTTGAACGAATTTGCAGGTTTGAGGGCATCGAACGACATCATGGCGGCCAAATGGGCACAGAAAACAGTCGTTCTTCCTCCACACAAACGAGGATGCCATCTTGTCACCTCCAAAGTAAGCGATATTTTTTTAATCAAACCATCGTGTTCTTCATCCGATAAATATAGCCTAGCTGCAAACCCTAATTTTAAGTGTTAGACTGCATCGAATTTATCTCCAATGCACATAATATGTAAGATGGTACAAAATTGTGTTCTTCGGGTTGTGGGTGGTCTAGTGGCAAGTCCGAATGACTCGGGTTCAAATCCTGACGGGCAAGCTCCGGTAAAGACCACATCCAAGAACGGGTGAAAGTCCCGGAGACCATGACGGCCCCAGGGAGGGTTGAGAAAAATTAATTAAGCAGCTTCGTTCGCGGGCTTAAGCCCAAATGTTCCTGTTTAAGTTAGCCTTGTCCGTGTCTACCATAAACCCTAGCTGTTAAACCTAATTTAAATTCTGTGAAGCCCTAGCTGCTAACATAATATTAATTGTTAACCCTAAGACACGATCAGATGCTAATTTTATCTTATGATCCAAGTTAAGTGCAGATGATATAAATTCATTAGCATTTGAAGACTAGACAAGCAGGGATAAAACATATATCTAGTTTCAAACCTTAATTATAATTTCTACTTCCAAGTTTTACCATATGACGGTTTTTCATTCCTTTAACTACGAGCATAGATTAATATAAATGTCTGCTGGTTTATTTTATTATAGATTTTTATAATTGTTATTTTTATTTTTTTGTTTTTTTATTTGGTTGACTAAATTTCAAATTTGTAAGAATTTTTTTTTTATATTTTTTAATTTAGTTTATTGATGTTACAGAATTGACCCATCTACCGTAGATGCACCTTGCTATAGTGGGCTATTATTTAATTTTTGAATTTTATGGATTTCAATTAATGTTATAGACATGACACATGTATTTGGATTGTAGGTGCACTTGGCTACTCTTGGTGCAATTTATAAATAAAACTATGTACATAAGCATTTTATTAAGTGCTGGACAACATGGACAAACTAGCTTTGAAGGTGGAATTTGAAAAAAAATACTTGAAGCCTAAACAGAATTATCAGTTTAATAGTAGGCTGCTTTTTCTTCTTTAAAGATGAAGCCAGAAGGAACCAGGTACTTTGGTTTTTGGGATTTCACCTCTTACGTTTTCCAGGAAGTGATGTGCCAGATGAATTTAGAAATATTGCTAGCTACTAACTTTCGTAGTGGTTTTTGAGTTGTGATTGCTTACCTCAGGTAACTGTCACCAACTCCAAAATCTCAGTTTTGTAGAGTGGCAAACGAAGTTACAGTTACTGTTGAAAGGCAACCCGTGTGTTTCCTGTGAAAAGCAGACAGTACTGGAGCCTGGTATGATAATTGAAGGCATATTTTGCAAACCTATTCTATAGTATTAGGCATGGCTATAAATAGTGAGGCTAAGTTTACTGCCCCCTACTTAATATTACGCCTACTTTCATGATTTGAAAGTAGATGTAACAGGAGATTCTCGCTTATTTATAATCTAATGAAAAGTAATTGATTTAATGATGATTAGAAAATCCAGGATCTCTTAGAGGATAGCAATGACTTGACTTCAAATTTTGTAATAGTCGAATTTATTAATGTTAGAAGACTAAATTATAGGGTCAGATTTAGTGGCAAACCAAGGAGTAACCGTGGAAATCAATTGAAGCCAAACCAAAGTTTTGAAGATGAAATCGAGGAAGATTTGGCAAAGGGAAACGCTAATTTGGGTGAGTTGGTTAAGTGACAAGATCATAATATGGAATTGGCAATCTTAGGATGTTAATTTGATGATGAGGCACCATGACTGTTGCACATTAAAGCCAAGCGATCAATGACTTGCCGTTACAAAATCAATAATAGTAAAAAGTGTGAGGAGTATTATCACTAGAAAGAGGGAAGACATATCACCTCACCATCCTTTTGAGACGAAGTCTCCTTGCTATGATAGTTATGAGGTCAATTTCTAGGAACATTTGGAAGTTCTCACTTTTGAGAGTTCTTATGGTAGTGGTAACATGAAACTGTTGAGAAGCTATTAGTTTAATAGTAGAAAGAATAAATTGTTAGTTTTGTAGCTCGGTAGGTGTCTAAGCTATGCCTATGTGTCCTAGGCTAGCTGATGGACACATTAAAAGACTGAGATCAGCCTTAGTTATCTTAGCCTAAGTCTGACTTAGGCAATCAACATTCTGTTTTGAGTGGATTGTGGGGCCAGGCTAGTGGGGCGCACCTCATGAGCTTGTGAGTGGATTGTGGGGTCCAACTAAGGGGGGTGCACCTCCTCGGAGCCTTGGAGGCTGAAATGGGAACACAAACCAAGGCAGAAAGGTGGCTGATGGAAGGATAAAGAGAGTGGCTGAGGGTGTGAAGGACACACATTCTCATGTGTGAGGTTGAGCAAGTGAAAAGAGGAGGGCGCTTGGGCAAGAGGAGTGGGCTAGCAATTGAAGTAGAGGGTGATTTCTGGGCAATATTGGAGCAGCCAGTGGAGGCCAATTCAAGCTCCATACTGTGGAGCAAAGGAGGCCGAACTCAGGCCAAAGACAATAGCTTTCTGGAGGCCGATTTCTGGACACTTTCTATAGGGAAAAGCAGGCCGAATCTAGGCCAAAATACCTTAGCCAGCCAGGCCGTATACAGGCCATACCAGCCAGCTGAAATGCAGGTCGTTTTCAGTAAGAAATTTCTATTTTTTTGCTGCTGTAAATTCTCTTGAAAGCCCATAATATAAGCCCCTCTTAGCTGGTCTTCCCCACACTGGGGTTTCCAGGGTACATATGGTGTTTGTCTATTTGTGTGCTTGGTTTACTGTATGCTTATGTTGTCAATTTTTGGTTAAATAACTCAGCTGTAGGTTGCATGCATAATTTCTGAATTTATAACAACAAGTATAAATTTTGGTTAAAGTAAAATTATTGGCATTGACTTTATATGTTGAGTTATTGGAAATCAACATGGTATTAGAATTCAACCTCTGAGTACAAAAGGAACCAAGTTACTTGCTGTGCAGAGCAAGAAGAGTGAATAAGCAAGTGGGACATGTGACCAAAAAAGGTGGGTGAGCTAGAGGAGTTGACTATGGCTGGTGCAAGCTTGAGGTTTGAAGATAGGCTAGAAGGGGCCTCAAACTTTAGTCCTTGGAGGTTTTAAATTTAGAGCAACTATCAAGTTTCTTTTCAATTTACTAGACAATAATAGCATATGCAGGATCACTGAGAGAAACACAATCACAAGATACACATCATTTATCCTGGGAAACCCTCATGGGAAAGAAAACCCAACAAAAACTTCCTTAATATAGGTTGCCAATACAATGCCAAGATAATAAACCAAACACTAGGGAATATCCAACATTGAGCAATGCGCCCCTCTCTTCCTTCTTCCAGCAACTGGCAACTATAACTTCCTTCAAACTTGTGCACTAGATGAGTGACTTTAGTGAGTGAGCTAATGAGGCGCCTTCCATTCTTATTTACACTGGCTGACAGGTGCTAGGGTGGTGTCTCTTCATCAAGCAGGGCCAACTTCTTCACTTAGTGGTTAAAACCACTTTTAATTAGGCCCGGGGTCGACTTCTTAATTAGTAGCATAATAATTAGGGTTTGACCAATCCACAAAAGGGGATTTGGTCTTTTACAAAGCACGACATGATCAATCCACAAAAGCGGATTTGGTCTTTTACAAAGCCTGACATGATCAATCCATAAAAGGGGATTGATCTATAAGATAATAGCTCAATAATAAGTAGAATATTCTTTGAAGTTACAATATTTCAACACTCCCCCTTAACAAGAAGGGTATTCTACAACATCATCAGGAGAGAGACGGCAACAACATCAACATCATCTGGAACATTGACTGGCATATCTATAAATCATCGAAAGTTTTTCTCATCATCAATCATATCATCATTCACAGTATGGAGCTGGAATGGCATCATCATCATTGTTCACAACATGAAGCTGGAACTTGAAACATTAACATTAGTTAGCATAAAAGCAATAACAACAACATCAACAACATCATCATCAACAATACGAGGCTGGAGCAACAACATCATCACAACACGAGGCTGGAGCAACAACATCATCACAACACGAGGCTGGAGCAACATCATCATCATCATCATCATCATCATGGGCAAAAGAATGAGGCCAGTGTATCGACAACATTTTGTGGTACTCTGATAGTCCCTAGAGATCTGCCCAAGAATCATAAGATTCCCTAGGATATAAAATCCTAACGAAGCTACCATGTGGTACTCTGACAGACCGTCCTTATCGGACCTTCGGGATCTGCCCAAGAATCATAAGATTCCCCAGGATTATAAAAATCCTAACGGAGCTACCACTATTGACCACAGCTAGCATATACATGCACATGTACTCTGGCAGATCGTCCTTACCGGACCTTTGGGATATGTCTAAGGATGATCAGTCCCCTAGGATATAAAATCCTAACTGAGCTACCCACTATTGGTCAGGATACCATAGTATCATCAACATCACTCCCCCTTTCGAGGGAGGTCCTTTCGGACTATACCAAGGTTGTCTCGAAATTGCTCAAACTTTACACGAGACAGAGGCTTGGTCAACACATCTGCAACCTGCTCATCTGTGCCAACGTTTTGGAGCTTTATGGCTCCCCTCTGCACCATATCATGAATGTAGTGATACCGGATTTCTATATGCTTCGACTTGTCATGGAACACAGGGTTCTCTGTCATATTTATGCAACTTTGGTTGTCACATAGAATCATGGTTGCTTCCATCTTTAGATCAAATAGACCCGTCAACAACTTTCGAAGCCATATGGCTTCACAATTGGCAAACCATACAACAATGTATTCCACTTCTAGTATGTTGAGAGCAATACTGGCCATGAAGTCATGGCTGACCCCAAACCGAAACAACATCCTGAAGTGCTCTTTCTGTCAGAAACACTTCCAGCCCAATCTGAATTGGTATAACCAATCAGTCTGAAGTCATGATCTCCATTATAACAAAGACCAAAGTCCAACGTACCCTTAATGTATCTCATCACATGTTTGCAACAACAAGGTGAACACGTCTGGGCTCTACTAGATACCGACTCAAGGTGTCCACAACAAAACATATATCTGGCCTGGTGTTCGTCAGATACATCAACGATCCAATGATATGTCTGTACAGGGTAGCATCAACCAATTCTGACGAAGTGTCAACCAGGAGCTTCAACTTTGTTCCCATGGGTTTGTTCATGGATTTACACTGCAACATATCAAACCTCTTTAGTATTTCAACTGCATAATTCCCCTGGTTAAGGAAGATCTTCTCTGGGCTCTGCCAAACCTCAAGACCTAAGAAATAATGCATTAGGTCTAGGTCTTTCATCTCAAATTCTGCAACGAACTTCTTCTTACAATCAATGATGAGATTTTCTTCTCCAGTTAAGAATAAGTCATTCACATACAACAACAATATAACAAGCTCATCATTCATAACCTTGAAGTAAAGGTTAGAATCAACTTTACTCTTGGTAAAGCCCAAGCTCGTCAGGAAACTGTCAATTCTTCCATACAAAGCTCTAGGAGCTTGCTTCAATCCGTACAGAGCCTTTTTCAACTTGCAGACATGAGTGTTTCTTTCTTCAACTTCAAACCCTTGAGGTTGTTCTATATACACTTCTTTTTCAATGACACCATTTAAGAAGGTTGTTTTCACATCCATCTGGTATAACTTCCACTTCATCTTAGCTGTAAGGGCTATGATGGTTCTGATAAAAGTGTATCTGGCTACGGGAGCAAACGTCTCTTCATAGTCAATGCCTTCCTTTTGAGAAAAGCCACGAGCTACAAACCTTGCTTTATATTTTTCAATACTTCCATCAACAACATGTTTTATTTTGTATAACCATTTGGAAGATACCACATCTTTGCTCTTCGGTCTGGGAACTATTTCCCATACATCATTCTTTAGAATGGATTGGTATTCTTCTGTCATGGCATCTGCCCATTCTTTCTTCTGAATGGCTTCTTCAAAGCAAGTAGGCTCCTTCTCTATGAGATCACACATCAAAGCCATATAACTAGAGAATGGCTTAGGTTTCTTGACTTGTCTCATGGTTCCTTCTAGGGGACCATACTTTTCTCCATCTTGAATAAGTTCCCTTGCCCAAGCTGGCTTTCTCTTGTGAGAGATTGTTATCTGGGGAGGTTCTTGAGATTCTATCATATCATGATCTTCTTGAATCTCATCCTCGGGGAAACTGTGACTTCCCTCACTGGTTTTGCAACTCTGGGAGCTACATGCTCTTCTTCATATACTTCTTCAAGCTGGCATCTCCTTGATTTCTTGAGTGCTCCATCTTCATCAAAGGTTGCATCTTTGCCGATCTCAATATGATGGTAACCTGGTATGTAAATTTTGAAGGCCTTTGAGACCTCACACTATCCAACAAATATTCCCTTCTTTCCTGAAGGGTCCAACTTGGTTCTCTTCTCTTTTGGAATGTGTACAAATACTGGACAACCAAATATCTTGAGATGGCTTACTTCTGGCTTCTTTCCGGAGAACATTTATTTGGGGGTTTTGAACCCAAGTGCACTATGTCATAATCTGTTTTGTACATACACCGCTGTTCTTGCTGCTTCTGCCCATAAGTGCATTGGAAGATCTTGATCATGGATCATAGTCTTCACTGCTTCCATTATAGTTATGTTCTTTCTTTTTGCTACACCATTTTGTTGAGGATTGTAGGGAGTGGTGAGCTCCCTCTTAATCCCGACATCTGTACAAAAGTTTACAAACTCTTTTGAGGTGTATTCTTCTTCATTATCTGACCCGAGTGTCTTGATTTTTCTTTTAGAGAGATTCTCTATCAAGGCTTTGAATTCCTTGAATTTCCCAAACACTTCATCTTTTGATTTCTAGAAGTAAACCCAAGTCTTGCGAGAATAGTTATCAATAAATAACACATAATATACATACCCACTAAGAGAGGTGGATGGCATTGGGCCACATACATTTGAGTGGATGAGCTCCAAGACTCCTTTTGCTTTACTGTCGCTCTTCGGGAAAGGATTCTTTATGTTCTTTCCTTGTGCTCATCCCTTGCACACGCCTTCATGGTCAACCTTGAAATCTGGTAGACCTGTAACTGCTTTGGTCACAAATGGTAAGGCCTTGTAGTTGATGTGAGCTAGTCTTCTATGCCAAAGTTCACATGGACTCTCAGTGGAGTGAGTCAATGCTGCATCTGAGTGACCTTTTAATTTATACATGCCACCTTCTTATGTTCCAATAACAATTGCATCTTCTATGGTTTTTCCTTTAGGCCACATAAGGACTTCACCATCTATTAATGCAACCATGAAGCCTTTCTTATCTAAAGATGAGAGAGAAAGCAAATTCTTCGTCAAACCTGGTACATATAGTACATCCTTCATCTTCATTGGGGTTCCTGAATCAAGTTTGTAAGTGGACTTCTCCCACTCCTTTGATAGAGTAGTGGTAATCATCTCCAAGTGTAACTTTCTGGGGAAAGTTCTTTTCTGTGAGGCTAGAGAGAATGTCTCTCTGACCTGTCATGTGCTTAGAAGCACCACTATCTATGGGCCAAGTGTCCTCTCCAGGTGATACATATCCTGAGAGGGCAGAGAATAAGACATAGTCTTCAATCTTTTCTTTAATCATCTTCGTGGGTGGCTCATCATCTTCCACTGCGTGGGCATGGTGTCTTTTGTTGTTTCTCTTCTTGAATTCTTCTCTTCTAGCTGGACAATTCTTAGCAATATGTCCCATCTTATCACAATGGTAACATTGATAAGATGAGAAATCTTTTTCTCTTCTTTGACCTTTCTGAAACTTCTGGAATCTCCTTGGAGGGTGAGATTCTTTATGAATGAATCTGTTTGGGGAGTGAGATTCCTTATGTCGGTGGGTCTCCTTCTTGCAGTGAGACCTTCTCTTTCCTCCTTTAGCATGAGCAGCTAGGGCTTGATCTTTATCCCTTAAGAGTACTGCTTCTCGGTTAGCTACTCTTGCTTCTTCTTGAACACATTCTTCCCAAAGACTGTCAAATTGTAGTTTTTCCTTTTTGGCACAAATGGTTTGGATGAATGCATCCCAAGGTCTTGTGAGACCATTAAGAGCTGTCATTATGAGTTTATCTTCATCTAGGGTATCTCCAATTTCTTCTATCTGTTCCTTGAATTGAGAGATCCTAGATAAATAATCATGAAATGTTTCTCCTTTCTGCATCTTTGTATTTGAGTTGAGTTCTCAAGTCCATCTTCTGATTAATGTTTCTTCCTTCATACAATTTGGTTAGGGCATCAAACATTTCTTTTGGGGTATTCTTAGATGCCACTTGAGGGATCAAGTGATCTTTGATAGAGACTGCAATGATTCTTTTGGCCCTAACCATGCCCTTCTGGTACTTTGCTTTAGCTGTAGTATCTGCGGGTTCTGCTACATTTTCTTTGATGAATCTTGCAAGGTCATTCTCTTCAAGAATGAGTGCAATCCTATACTTCCAGGCACGAAAGTTATCCACACCTTCTAACTTGTCAACAAGGTTGGTGCTTGCAGACATCTTGACCTGGAGCTGGGAAAATGACCAAAAATTGAAAATACTCAAAAATTAAATCTGAACTTGCCAGGAGGTGTGCTTGGCTGAAGTGAGTAGCCTGGTGCAATCAATTTTCTGAAAATCCAAATTTTACCCTTTGAAACTGGTCCTGCGCAAATCTGGACTGGTACTTCTTGTACTGGTTCTGGTTTCTTGGTTTTTTGGTACCAACCAAAAACTAGGGTTTCACTTCCCGAAGTTTTTGGCCATAGAAAAGGTGCATTCAAGCTGCTAATATGTTCGTTAGGCTAGAGCGCACTTCCTTAGGTGGTTTTTAGGCTGAAATTCCTCTCCAACAAAAAGCCCTAATTTTCTTGTACGGCAACAATGATGTTTTTGTTTATCTAGTGAAAGGTGCTCTCTTCAGCTTAGCTCTGATACCATGTTAAATTTAGAGCAGCTATTAAGTTTCTTTTCAATTTACTAGACAATAATAGCATATGCAGGATCACTGAGAGAAACACAATTACAAGATACACAACATTTATCCTTGGAAACCCTCATGGGGAAGAAAACCCAATAAAAACTTCCTTAATATAGATTGCCAATACAATGCCAAGATAATAAACCAAACACTAGAGAATATCCAACATTGAGCAATGCACCTCTCTCTTCCTTCTTCCGGCAACTAGCAATTGCAGCTTCCTTCAAACATGCGCACTAGATGAGTAACTTTAGTGAGTGAGCTAATGACGCACCTTCCATTCTTATTTATACTGGCTAGCAGGCGCTAGGGTGGTGTATCTTCTTCAAGCAGGGTCGACTTCTTCACTTAGTGGTTAAAACCACTTTTAATTAGGCTTGGGGGCCGACTTCTTAATTAGCAGCATAATAATTAGGGTTTGACCAATCCACAAAAGGGGATTTGGTCTTTTACAAAGCCCGACATGATCAATCCACAAAAGGGGATTGATCTATAAGATAATAGCTCAATAATAAGTTGAATATTCTTTGCAGTTACAATATTTCAACAAGAGGGAGCGAATGGGTTTACTGTTGGAGGAGAATGGATCGTGGGAGTTTGTTGAAGGCAAGGCTGTACTCCCAGCTGATGCAACATGACAAGCAACCCATTTCAAGAAGGACGTGAGGACAAGGAGGATAATTGTCGATGGAGTCAAGGACCACATCATTCCTCATTTGTCTGGTAAAAAGAAAACCGAGGATATATGCGAGGCCTTGGTGAAGTTGTACCAGTTTGATAACCAAAGCAGGAAGATGCTTCTTAGAGAGAAGCTGAGAAGCACGAAGATGGCCAAGGGAGAGTTAGTGGTTACTTACCTCACAATGTTCACGTAGATCAGAGATGAACTGGTAGCTATTAGAGAGGTCATGGACGAGATTGAGTTGGTGAGGACAACCTTGAATGGCTTCACCAAGCAGTGGGAAGTATTTGTCCGTGGAGTGGTGGCTTGGGAGAAAATCCCTGATTGGGAGAGGTTATGGGATGACTTCACCCAGGAGGAGTTGAGAATTGTTGCCGCTCAGGCTAGCCAACCAAAGAGTGAAGAGGAGGAGATTGTGGCTCTTCATGCAGAGAGGAGCAGTGGAGCAGGAGGTTCTAGAGACATGGGCAAAATGAAAGCTTTGCATGTAACAAGACTGGCCACTATGCCGTGCAATGTCCAACAACAAGAAGAAGGAGTAACAACATCTTACTGAGATGGATGAGTTTGCAGAGAAATTCAAGGAATTCTCTCTGGTCACCTCTCTTTCGAGCAACAATGTTGCAGAGTTGGTGGACAGTGGATCATCTTGCCATATGACGGGAATAAGGTCGACGTTCCTTAGTGTTTTAGAGACGGGCTCAGACTGGCATGTGGGTAGTGGGGCTGGCACCATGCATGTAGTGAAGGGGGTTTGACGTGTTAGATTCGAGCTAGAGTCAGGTAGTTCTCTGGAGGTGGTCGAGGTGATGCATGTTCTAGAGCTGAAGGTTAATTTGCTCTTTGTGGCAACTTTGGAGGATATGGGGTATGCATTGATGTTTTAGGATGGATAAGTGCTCATACGATCAGAGGGAGCAACCTTGGATGCAAAAGTGAGGCTTGGCATTAGGGAGGGTATGATGTACAAGGTGCTGGGACAACTTGTAGTTGGGTCCAAGGGGATCTTGGATCAAAGATCAATGTTAGTAGCTGACTCTAGTGGACGAGTGACTTGATCTAAGACTGTCAGCTGGTATGACTTGAGATTGATGGATGAGCTAAGCAGGATATCAGATCAGAGTGCAGCGGAGGTAGCAGGGATGTCTTCCAGTTCAGAAGGAGCAACTACAACAACAATAGATTTGAGGGGGTTAGAGATTCATCCAGGTGGAGACACCTCCCTCGTTAAGAGGGAGTGTTAGTTTTGTAGCTTGATAGGTGTCTCTGTTATGCCTATGTGTCCTAGGCTAGCTGATGGACACATTAAAAGACCCAAATTAGCCTTAGTTATCTTAGCCTAAGTCTGACTTAGGCAATCAACAAATAATTCTGTTTTGAGTGGATTTGGGGCCTAGGCTAGTGGGGTGCACCTCATGAGCTTGTGAGTGGATTGTGGGGTCCAACTAAGGGGGACGCATCTCCTTGGAGCCTTGGAGGCTGAAATGGGCACACAAGCCAAGGTAGAAAGGTGGCTGATTGAAGGATAAAGAGAAGGGTTGAGGGTGTGAAGGACACACATTCTCATTTGTGAGGTTGAGCAAGTGAGAATAGGAGAGCGCTTGGGAAAGAGGAGTAGGCTAGTAGCTGAAGTAGAGGGCGAGTTCTGGGTTATGTTGGCGCAACCAGTGGAGGCCAATTCAAGAGCCATACTGTGCAACAAAGGAGCTCGAACTCGGGCCAAAGACAACAACTTTCTGGAGGTCGATTTTGGGGCACTTGCTGCAGGGAAAAGTAGTCCAAATTTGGCCCAAAATACCTCATCCATCCAGGCTGTAGACAGGCTGTACCATCCAGTTGAAGTGCAGGTCATACAGGGCCTGAAGAGCTGGGTCGTACAATGGCTTTGCTGGGCCAAATTTGTTGAGTGAAGAGAGGAAGTTTGCTGAAGGAATTTCTGTAAGAATTTTCTTTTTTTTTGCTGCTGTAAATTGTCTTGAAAACCCATAATAGAAGCCCCTCTTAGCTGGTTTTTCCACCTTGGGGTTTCCAAGGTATATCTGGTGTTTGTCTATTTTTGTGCCCGGTTTACTGTTAAGCTTCTGCTTTTAATTTCTAGTTAAATAACTCAGTTGCAGGTTGTATGCATAATTCTGAATTTTTTTTTCCACAGAAAAAAAGCGTAATTCTATTCATCCGTAGAAGAACCAAATTACATTTTGTAGGTGCTTTAAGCCCATCCCAAAACTTGGGTGAAACTTTGAGTAGTAGAAAGAAGCCAGAAATGGTCACGAAAATGGTTGAAAAACCACAAAAAAAGAACAAATTAAAGAGCTGGGAAATAAACCCAAAGAGAGGCAGAAGCAGTCCAAGACACCTCATGAAGCCCTGCTGCAGAAGAAACCCCTGAAGAGCGAATACCACAGAAAAACCCCGGAGACCAGACGGACCAGGTCAGAGAGGTATGGATCCCCCAAAGACGAACCAAATGACCACAACACCAACAAAAACCCTTTCCAACGAGTAAGAGAGAAATCAAGGAGCTACACGCCCACATGAAGGACCTCAAGTGTTGATTGGGGCACGCAACAACATTGCACGATCAAAACTGGACCTCAAAGCTCAGGCCACACCCTCATACCGAAAAATAAAGAGAAATCCATGGGCACACAACATGAATGGACTCCGATCTGAGCATACATCAAATCCTGAACAAATTGCAACCACTAGAGAATGGAGCCACAACCAGGAGAGAACATGACCCAAGAAAGAGGCCACCCACTGAGGAGAGAGTCAATGAACCATGCAAAAGGAGGAAAATAGATCGATCAGAAAGAGAAGATCTGACCGAAGAAGGCACCTAGCTCGTCACAAACCCTCCATACCGCATAGGCACCAGGCACCTAAGTCGAACCGACAGGAATCTGCAGCAGAGAAGCCAAGAGAGAAACAAAACGAACTCGCCATGGCAAAAAAAAACTGGATCCGGATCCGCAGACAGGAACATGAGCGAGGGAGAAGGATGATGCAAAGCTCGCCGCGGGCCCAGGCACAAACCTGTAGGCTGGGAAGGAGAAGGCCCATCGATCCGTCTAAAAAAGCTCGATTTTTCTTTACTTCATCATAATTATGAAATTTATAACATCAAAGTATAAATTTCTTATTTAGTAAATCATTGGCATTAATCTCTGTGTTGGGTTATAAGACATCAACATAAATGGAGTTTGGGTGGCATTTTAAATGATTTTGATGAGTTTAATTAAATGTCTTTGAAGTAATATAGGCCTAACATGTTGAAGTCATGGAGGAGAAGTGTTGATATATGGTCGCTGCGGGAGGTATTAACCTCCACGTGTAACCCTGACAAGAATAGAATATTTCGGGAAGCAAGAAGAAAACCCTAAAGCATTGGACATAACCCTAGAAGACAAGTTGGCTAAAGGAAATATTTAATATTGAGTTTTTAGCCTCCAGAAGGAGAAGTCAGCCCAGACAGCTAAGGAGGAGCAGTATAAATACATCATGCCAGAGCTCATTTGGACACACACAACTCGCAATTGCAAAAATTTAGTTGTGCGCAAGTCTGGAGAGTAGCTGCAGTTGCAACTACTGCAACTTGTACTTTCGGTTTCAATCTTGGACTCTCTCTTGGTTATGGTTTGGATTTTCGGCTTGGTATGCTAACTTTGGAGAGTGATACGCTACCTTGATTGGCTATTAGGCCTAGGGTTTGCGTCTGGAATTATTCTCTGTCAAGGTTAAGGTGCTTGAGGGTGGCTTTGACCTATGGTTGGGTGACAATATTGCTATATTGTCTATGGTTATACGAGCACACCTATTATTTTCTAACAGGTTATGGGCCCACACTATCTTCAGATAGTCTAACCACTGGAAGATAGATTGGGAGGATTTGCTCAGTTACAATTGCAGTTGCAGTCAAAGTTTTTGCTGGAACAACGAAACCCTAACCCTCTTGTTGAGGCACCTTAAGTGAAGAGATTGACCTAATTTCTGGATAGCCTAGTGTGCCCTAACCTAGCGCACCTCCTGGTACTCTCAGCAAGCTAAGATGTCAAGTTTGAGTTTTTGGTCATAGTCAAAGGTTGACCAAGTCAAAGTAGTCATGAACTACTCTATGAAGTCAAAAAACAAATTAGAAGGGGCTTCTAACTTCAGAGCATGGAAGACAAGGATTGATCTCATCCTTGCCAAGAATAAAGTGTAGGATATCGTGAAAGGAAAGATCGTGGAACCATAGTTTGAAGAAGGAAAAGAGAAGGAACCTTAGAACGTTGCAGTTATGGAGAAGTTCAAAGACAATGACATCAATGTAATGAGCATCATAGTGGACTCTGTAAAAGACTACTTGATATCCTACATCTCTCATCTTGACTCATCTAAGAAAATGTACGATGCCTTAACTAACTTCGTCTCAGTAAGAAACATTGGACAAGTAATGAGTCTGAAGAATGAGCTCCGTGACATGAAAATGAATGATGATGACAGCATAACATCATACCTTGTGAGAATCTCTCAGATAAGAGATCAACTACAAGCTATTGAAGAAATCATTTTAGAGAAGGCACTGGTAAATATAGTACTCAATGGTCTTCCCAAGACATGGGATGCATTTGTCGCAAGCATGAACACAAGAAAGGAGTATCCCACATTTGAAGAACTTTGGACGTCTTGTGCAAAAGAAGAATCAAGGATTAATGCAAAAGAGAAACCCCAAAAGAAATATGATGATCAAGCTTTCACAACAAGGTTCAAGAATTTCAGGAATAAGAAGAAGTTTGGCTCAAGGAAGAAATTGAATTAAGAAAAGGATATGTCAAAAATACAATGCTTCAACTGTCGAAAATATGGTCACTACAGGAACCACTGTCCCGAGTTAAAGAAAAGGAAGGAAACAGACGAAGCAACAATTGCCGAAGAAGGGGAACCCTCAAAGAAAGTCAAGCAGGATAAAACAAACTCCTTCTTCTAAGTCAAGATAACAATATTCTTCAAAGCTCTTGTATATATCATGTTTACATAGTTTCTGTACATATCATGTATTTCTATTTCTTAGAAGAAAATATGTTCAAGGGAAACAATACCTATGGAAGAATAAAAGGGTAAGGATTGCTATTATGATGACTACAAGTCAAGCAATACACATGAAAAGATGAAGTATGTTGACAATCTTTGGTAACAATTCCTGTGGAAGCTATTATATAAGTAACAACTGCCAGATAAGCCGAAATCATAATCAAACCTAAAGAGAGCCAGAAGAAGTCAAAATAGAGGAAATTAGAAAGAGACTTGTGACACCTTGCAGAAGGCAATAAGAATGCAGACAAAAGCGTGGAGTATCTTAGATGGAGGAAGATGATTACATAATTCCAAAAGAAGAGCATGCATTCATGCATGAAGTAAGGATTAGGAGGGAGCTAATCCTAAATAATATGATGCGTTGAGGATTATGAAGTATCTATCCATGTTCCCATTGAAAGTAGCAGCCATGAAAAGCAGCACGTGTTCAAAAGAAGTCTTCTTTGAAAAGAAGCCTTAAAGTATCCTTGGTTGTCCATCTACATCCATGATCCCATGATGAAAGGAAGAAGTTGGAATCTTCAAGGCATGGAATCGATAGAAGACTCCATGGACCCAAGAGCTAAAGAGAAACATGAGGAGGAACATGAAGATTCCAAGAAAGAAAGAAAAGTCGGAACAACCAGTTATTTTACCGAGAATCACAAAGACTACTAGCTTGGTTTGAACCCACTAGAAGCAATCGAGCAGAAGAAATGAAAGTTATGATAAAGAACAGTGGATGTAAGAAAATGTGAAAAAGACTTATGAATGGAAGCATTGCAAGATTCAAAGGTTCTTCCAGAAGGAGGGAGAAGACTATGACAACAACTTGTTCTAGTAAACCAGATATACCTCTTGTAGTATCCATGGATTGGAATTTACATGTAAAAGACTGCTCTTCCCAATAAAGCAAGTGAGAAAGAAGCTTATACTAGAAAGAGACCCATGTATGCAGATATAAGAAGACCTTGTATGGATTCAAACAACTTGATGCAGAGTATCTCATATACAACAGAAGCGTGGTGAAAACTTTCTATAAAAGAGATAGCGTATCAAAATAATTACTCAGAAGTCCGAGATGATGGATTGCTAATCCATGGCAAACTCTCACGATGACAGAAGAAGTGCTACTTGGATATGTTTGAGTTTGAGCTTTGCCACGATGTCATGAGCTAGTAGGAAACAAAAGTGCTGAACTCGACCATGATATATTGTAATGATCAGAGCTATATGAAGCCTTTAGAGAAAACCAATGTTCCATGACAAACCGAAGTACATTGAGATCAAGCATTATATTCTCCGTGATGAAGTCCAGAAAAGAGAAGTGGTTCTCCAATATATATCTCCACAGGTGAGCAGATAGCAGATATTTTGGTAAAACCTCTGTCCAAGATGAAAAGTTTGCGTACTTAAGAAACAAGTCAGGGCTCGTGGAGACGACTTCCTTATTGAAAAAGGAAGAGATTACTCCCAGGTTGGGAGGGAGCACTGATGTGTTATTAATTTATGGGCAGTCATTTTTTAGTTAAAAAAATGGTCCAGGATGAACAATTCCTTTCCAGTTCGAAAAGTGGTTTGAGATTTCTGACGGACAAACATTTTCCAATTCGGAAAATGGTCTAGATCGGACAGTCATTTTTGTAATGAAAATAGTCTGATAGATTATTGATGTACCAAGACAACGATTCCCCTTGTGGCCAGTGTGGGGGAATGGTCTAGGACAATCATTCTTCTTGGCAGTCACTTTGAGTAGTGGTCAAGTAGAATGGTCCATCTCGTTGGGCAGTCATTCTTTCGAAGTTCACAGTTGTGAGCAGTTTCGAAGAATGGTCCGTTTTCGAGGTTGGTGCATGACATTCATTTCCATTAGGAAATGGTCCGGACATTCATTCCCTAGGGCAAACTCATTCTATCCAGGTTGCACTATGATTAGTGCCAGAGGAATGGCTCATTTAGGTGAATGGTCCAGGTTCAACAATCAGGGACATGCATTCCCTAGGGTAGACTCATTCTCTCCAGGTTGCACTATGACTAGTGCTGGAGGAATGGACTAGTTAGGTGAATGGTCCAAGCTTAGAAATCAGGGACAATTATTCTTCTATGCTTGAGAAGAATAGTCCAGATAACTCATAGTTGATGTTTTACATTTTGAGGGCAACTGCTCTTCCAGATCTCATAGATGTGAGTGGAAGAATGGCCCAGATGACTCAGTTTATATCATGATATTGTTTTATGCAGGTTGATATCAGATGATATGATTGCTATGGAGATTCTATGACTCTGGACAATAGATGTATGCTACTGTGGTGGATGTGGTCCACTGGTTGTGACTATGTGTTGCTTATTAAGTAGCCGTGTGCTACTTGGTGTGGTTGTGTACCACTGGATAGTAGTTGTGTACTACTATGGATAGACACAATTGTGTTCTATTGAATGACAATGTTCTGATTGCCATGTAGACTATCAATAGTGTTGAAAATGATTATCGGCTAGATGGATAGTCAGTGTGCTGATGGACAGACATTCTCCAGACGGAAAAAGGTCCAGGACATTTATTCTTCTAGGACGTATGTCTGGATTAGAAGAATTGTCCTTGTAGCCTATGGTGTGGCTTCCAACATCTATTGGAATAGTTATTCTTTTAGGACATAAGTCCGGATTAGAAGAATGGTTCTTGTATCACTCTGTGGAGTGAGTGACTTATTCAACATCATGCCTGATTACTCAGATGGAGTATGGCTTCGAGAGATGATGCAGTTGATGCTATGAGATGAAACTGATAGAGATGATGGTGCTCGTGATCTAATAATGAGATAGCTTGTATGGCTATGATGATGCTACCAATTGAATGGTATGTTTGTGCTCAAGACCATTACCTTCAATACCTCCCTAGCTAGGAGGGAGTGTTGATATTATGGTAGCTACTGGAGGTATTAACCTCCACGTGTAACCCTGACAAGAATAGAATATCCTAGGAAGCAAGAAGAAAACCCTAAAGCATTGGACATAACCCTAGAAGACAAGTCGGCTAAAGGAAATATTTAATATTGAGTTTTTAGCCTCCAGAATGAGAAGTCGGCCCATACAGCTAAGGAGGAGCAATATAAATACAGGATGCTAGAGCTCATTTGGACACACACAGCTCGCAACTGTAGAAATTTAGTTGTGCACAAGTCTGGAGAGTAGCTGCAGCTGCAGCTACTGCAACTTGTATTTTCGGTTTTAGTCTTGGACTCTCTTGGTTATGGCTTGGACTTTCTTCTTGGTACGCTAACTCTGGAGAGTGATATGCTACCTTGATTGGCTATTAGGCCTAGGGTTGGCTTCCAGAATTATTCTCTGTCAGGGTTAAGGTGTTTGGGGGTGGCTTCAGCCTATGGTTGGGTGACAATATTGCTATATTGTCTATGGTTAAATGAGCACACCTATTATTTTCTAACAAGAAGAAGATTGTCTTGGCAAGCTTAGGGGAGAGGAATAATGAGTTCATTGTGGCAATGGTGATGAGAGAAGAAGTGAGAAGTTTATTGTGAGGGATATGAACTTATCAATTGGATTGTGTATGCAACTATCAAGGATATACCAAGGGGCATGATGATTTCATGGCCATGCAAAAGGGGATTGAATAAGACTTTGTGAAGCTAAGTGAATGCCTATAGGAATCCAACAATTTGATGGGGAAGATGCCCCAACAACAAAACAATTTAGATGTTAGGTTTTTGGCAACCATTCATGGCATAAACGACATTAGGACAAAACATAGGGAATTGAGGTAAGATTTTTTTAATCTTTTCTAGTGTATTCCATCCCCTGAACAACCTAGCTCTAGGTATGGCATGTTATCTAACAAATATGTATGGCTTACCTTGGTAAGTTTATGGTCTTATTGCATAGAAGCCAATATGACTTGTGTAGGCATATTTAACTAGGATGTTAGTGTGACATGGATGACAAAAATAGGGGATAATATTAATCTCATCTCTCATAGTCCAAGAGTAATAATTGAAGATCTTGTAAGAATGCAATTTGTAATATCACTGTAAATTACTACAAAATATTTCTTCTCCAATAAATATAAGAAAGATGGTTTTATTTCCAAAGGAAAAGAAACCATATTTTCTATTTATAGGAGAATGAAAAATACATTTTTGAGGTGCGAGATGCACAATACTGTTGATGATTGCAGCTATGTGAGACATTCTTCAGCTTACAAACCTGTGAGATGTGGACCGTTGCAACTATGTGAGTCCTTCTCCAGCTTACAAACCTGAGAGAAAGCCCCTAAGAAGGGTACGTGGTTCCTACCTGAGACAGAGCTGGAACGTAGAGATGACCTCCTCCATTCAGAGAGTTGAGAAGAACTCCAGATGAGTATCCAGTGGGAAAGGCAATCTCTTGAGTTAGACGTGCCTTTGGCTGAGCACAAGGTGAACGTGTGAAATCCCAAAGTGCTGGGTGCATCGCCATGTGAACATAAATGAAGAAGATGTATTAGCCTCCTCTGAGCAACAGAGTTGATGAGAAAACTCCAGATGATTCTCTGGTGTGAGGTAGTGGGAAAGAAGATTGTAGAGTGGACGTGCCTGTGGACGAGCATAGGTGAACGTGTGAAGATCTGGTTCTTCTGTGTAATGCAGTGAGCCAGAGATATGAACATCCCTATGGATGTGCCCCTAGTCGATGAGCACTAGTGGGTGTATCAAATCCTTTGCTATATTGTCCAAGAGTCAGACCTGCCAGTAACCCTAATTGTAATGTCAAGGTTACAGGTCGGCCCTACCTTATCGTGACTGCTAATTAATGTAAAAGATAATTAATCTTGTTCATATTAATTATATTATAAGCTAGTGAGGTCGACCCTGTTGTGCCAATAGACATTTCCGTTGACAGGCTCAGGTTAGTATAAGTAAAGGTAAATTCCCCATTGAGGAAACATATCTTTCACGTGAGTTTGGAAATTTCAGCAAGTACACTTCTTTGGGAAAAGTGTGCACCTCTCTTGGGCGCTAGAGTTCTAGGGTTTGAGCACCCTCTTGTGTGCTAGGGTTTATCTTGGTGGTAAAGGTCTTTCTCTTGAGGAGTATAGCAAAGGATTTGGCTGGGTTTTCTTCCATTGTTGAGAAGGGTTTCCCAGGATACTTCTTGTGTTCTTGTGCATGGTGCTTCTTCTTGTGATCTTGGTAGCTGCAACATTTATGGTTATGGTTAAATGCTAAAAATGGAATGAACTTCATGCTTAACCTAGCCTATTAAAAATTCAACAAATTCAACATATCCTTTCAATAAAAACTGAAGCCCTCATAATAGGAGAGATCACAAAAACAACCCCCAATGATCATTTGATTTGAATACATAAAAACTAGACCATCCTAATGAAATTATTACGTGAAAATTTGTCCATAAAATCTAGTAATGTTCAGAAAGGGTCAGAGCTTATACAAACTTCCAGTCCAAAAGAAAAACCCTCCAAAAATCTCCAAATATATAACCCTCCAATAGCATCTTAAAGAAAAATATCTAGATTATAAATCCCAAGTATATTTAGTGGTAAACCCTACATTAGACTCCTTGATACGAAGTAGTAATGGAACCTTGGTCAAGTAGTAATAGTATAAATGAGATTTGGAGAACTACAAAAAGGTTGTAAAGAGATGTCCATAATATCCTATTCACTGTTCATCCATTTTACAACCAAAGAAGAATCAACATAAACTTGAAGTTGTGAAATGTTCATGTTCAAAGCCAACCTCAAGAGAGCTTTGAGTGCTAAATAGTAAAAACTCATCCCGATTGTTTTCCTTGACCCATATTGGTAGATAAATGATAATAGTGTTGATCTCGAAGGAATAAAATACCACCAATTCCGCAAGTATAGTTTGCTCCCTGGCATGCACCATCAAAAAATCCCAAGGGAGAGACTTATCAACAACTAACTCCCCATTCACCTGAGACTTCATAATTTTCCCTTGAGATTTATAAAATTGTGGACTAGTACAAATTTGAGAAAAGATTGAAATGTTGGGAGAAATTTATCCTAAAAAAGACTGGAGTTGCATGTCAAACAGATATCCCAAATAGTGATAAAGGGAATAGCTCAGAAAATACCTTTAACTCTCGACGGATAAACCAAAGGCTTAAACCTTTTTCCATTGTATTTCCTTGCCATTCATTGTTTATTCCTAACCACTTGTTAATATCCTTTCAAACTTGTAAAGCATAGGGGTAGCAAGAAAAAATATGTGATACATCTTCGTCTGCATTCCTACACAAGTAACAAATGCTCAAAAAGACAAGTTTTTATGTGGTGAGCCACATAAAAACCTTTGTCTTTTTGGGCGCTCTAATTTTCCAAATCAAAGACCACCACCAACTTTGTGCCTATCCCTTCATTGCCATCAACACCTCATACTTGACTTTGGTAGTATAATAACCCCTCGTCTTATTCTCGATCCAGACTAACTCATCCAAATCTTCACTGAATCTTATGTGACCATTCCTCAGTTCATTAATATAATTTGTCCAAGTATCAACCTGATCGCCTACTGAACCTAATTGTTTAGCCCTAAACCATCCTACCTGCCAAATATTGGGCTTTTGCCCATCAATCAAATGATTTAGAGTAAAAATACCTTGTTGCTGTAACAACTAAATTATATCTTCGAGCAAAAAAATATTGTTGTTGCATCCCATAATTGCGTCCACCCACACCTTTACCTAAGAGCCATTTCCAACATGCCAAGCTAGGTGAGAACCAATGATTTGAAAGGTCGACACCAAAGGCTTTCCAATGATTTGAAGCATTTTTGAAACTATTGATAGGATTCTAAATCTTGTTTAAGAGTGAAGCCAGAGCCAAATATCTTTGAACTATAATTCTTTTCCATAGACCTTCTTTGGAAATCAAGTTCCACAAAATTTTTGTTGCCAAGGACTTGCCAAAAGAAAAGATCTGTTTCAATCCCCAACCACCTTCATGTTTCGGTTTAGCCAAAAGCTAACATTTTGCTAGATGTAAATCGACTCTAACCTCACCAGACAAAATCAAAACACATGCTTATTTTCTCTAGCACCCCTTTGGGAATGTGAGTTAATAAAAACTAGTATACAAGAATTGCTTCTAGTACTGCTTTAACCAGTGTTAACTTGCCACTCCGAGACAACCATCTATGTCACCAAAAATGTATTCTTCCCTCAATTTTACTAATTAGCGAAACCGAATCTTTAATGCCATAGCCTGAAGGCTTTAGCACAAAAACCAAGTATTTTAGCCCTTCTTGCAAATCCATTGGCCTAAACTGAAAAAATTGACTAACTCTTCGAGTCACCACCTCATTAATACAGTGGAAACTAATAGAAGATTTTAAATGATTAATCTCCATACTAGTTGCCTTATAGTAATGTAGTAAGGTGTCTTAAAAGATCCTTGCCTTGTTAATCGAACAATGAGCAAAGAGAAGAACATCATTCGATGAAAGGTAATTGGGTTTAATACCCCAAACCCCCTACTTAATTCCTTGAATTTTCCTTTCTCTTCTGGCTGCAGATAAAGCCCTACTAAAGCCTTCTGCCACTAAGAGGAATAAATATGGTGAAAAAGGGCAACTTAGGTGCAAACCACGAGAGGGATTAAAGAAAGAAGCAACACCATTAATTAAAGATCGCGAAAGAGATAGGCATCACGCACCCCATAATCCAATTCACTACTTGGACACTGAAACCAATATGGATCAGAAGAAGTCTTAAGTGTGAAAATTCCTTAAGACCTAGGTGACTAAATTCTGTATGATCTCAATCAAACAAGTAGATTGCTGAATTTAATTATTGAAGAAATAGATTTCACACCATAGCATTAATCACACAATAGCTGAAAATCTAATAGCGGAAGCATAAAAATTAATTTTACACAACATAGGCAATTACTCCTTCAATAACTGCTTTTCATTCCTTGGAAAAACTTACAAGGAAAAAACAACACGGCATGGATACCAAAAATATATGTCAAGCTGAGCGGAATGACCTACTAGGAGAGTACGACTTGTACAAACACCAACATGGCTATGTTCATACGATTGTACTGATCTATACGGTATTGTTGCACATGACTGCGTGTTGCCGAAAATGTCTCTTTCTTGGCTGCTTACTCTCTCTCCCTTTCTGTCTCTCAACTTGCTCAACTAGTCAAGTGTTCATGTGTATTTGAACTCTCTATCTTGACTTGTCTTTATAGTTTTAGCTGCAACCAAAACCCTAATCTATTTCTGAGGTTACTCCTAGTCTAAGTCATGCATGCATGAAAGACACTTTTTAGACTCAACTACTAAAAATAAGACTTTCACTTTTTAACTAAAGTGAATTACAAAATATAATTTACTTTTCGAAAATAGAATTACTCTTCGAAAATATCTCGAACTACTCGCAAGTTCACACAAAACCTGTGCGAAAGTTCCTGTCCGAGCTATAATTCTCAACACTCCCTCTTAGCAAGGAAGTATTTTTGCAACAATCCAAGTCTCTCTTTGAATGACTCAAACTTCCCTCTTGTCGAGGGTTTGGTTAGTATATCAGTTACTTTCTGATTTGTCGGAATATACTGGAGCTTCGCTGCTCCCATTTGGATCTTGTCTTGTATGAAGTGATCTTTGTTCTCTGTTGAGCTAAGCGCCACAAAAGTCTGCTTCCTGCTGAACCAGGACACCGCCGCTGATTCCAAGATAAAGCAACACCCTAAGGTGCTCTTCTTGTCTGTTGCACTGCATGCCCAATCTGAGTCTATATATACTTGCAACTTCACTTCACCATCTCCAAGATACCTAAGACCATATGCCATGGTGCCCCTCAAATGCATGAGCACATGTTTTGCTGCTACCCAATGCTCCTGCCTTGGCTCCACTATGAACTGACTCAAGGTGTTCACTGCAAAACACACATGGGACTCCTTCTCACTTACTTCAAAGCCTCGAGGTCGCTCTTTGTACATGGCGACTTGAGAAAAAGTTTCTGTTTGTTAATGTTTTATGCTGATATTATAGTTCTTTGCATTTCATAAGATAAGAGCATAATATAAACAAGATCACTGAGAAATACACATCCACAATAGACACAACATTTATCTTGGGAAACCCTCTAGGGGAAGAAAACCCAGCAA